>JANTPZ010141389.1:0-25829 GCA_025593235.1 Vachellia pachyceras | reverse complement strand
AAGTTATATCTTGAACACCCAAAGTCTGTTATTTCCTTATCTTGTTTTGGAAGAGATGATTGGTGATAAGCAATGGCTTGAAAATTGTATGAGTGAAGAAAAGGGGCTAGAAATGATTGATACCCAACCTTTGGTTTTGGGTGGCCCTATAATTTTGTTGAAATCTTGAAGAAAAGTAATTTTCTGTTATTTAGCCCATTGGACTTTTTTTTTTGCCAGGCCATTAGACTTATTAATTACTAGAAAAGACCTAATAATATACTATTTCTGAAATTTATGATGACAAAAACTAAACTTTGACTTGAGGGAATAAGTGCACCCAACTTTTACTGTGTCGCTAGGTTTCTAAATGATTCCTCTGTAGGATGATAATTCTAATAATAACAATGAACCAATCACTTGGTTTCTCAGTTATATATGTATATATATGATCTAATTATCTGAATGGCTTTATAAGGGAAGGGGGCACTTTATTTTAATAAAACCACTTTGTACTTTCAGACTTAAAGGCAGATGGCGGATGCTTTAAAATGAAATGTCCCGTTCCCTAATAATGCCGTTTAGATACTTAGGTTACATAAAGCACAAGCTTGCACCGCTTCTTAAAAGCTTCAATACGATATTTTTGTGACTTTGCCTACACTTTCCTGTTTTTGGTCACGTGTTTTGAAGGATATTCACGTTGCATTGAAGAAATTTGGAAGCAATATAATTTTCTCAAATGGCCTATTGGATCCATGGAGTGGTGGCAGGTGACATAGTCTGATAATATCTTAATTCTCGATTTTGATACTTTTAAAATAAATTTTTTTGATGAGGTTGAATTGTTTTATAATTAGTTGAATTCTAAGCATCCAAGTTGTTTCTGTTGCAGTGTTCTGCACAGCATATCTGAAAGCATTGTTTCTCTTGTCACTGAAGAAGGTAAAGAATTTGAAATTCTTAAATTTATAAGCAGTATGTTATGGACCATATGACAAGCCAACTATGCATCTCATTTAGTTGCTGCTTGTAATAAGTCCTTTTTCGTGGTTGAGAAATGAGATTGACGTTAGTTCTTTTTATCATCTAACCAAATTGATAATTTCACAAACATCGGGTACTTTGTCTCCATTAACTTGTGTGCTAGATGACTAGAAGCATCTTGATAATAATCATCATCATTGCATAACTATGCATTTAGCAAAATAGGTGTGAGTTGTGACTGATAAGTGATTGATATATGTTGATTAGAAAAAGGTAATGTGGTTTTGAGATAAGAAGTGTAGTTTATTCGTATTCCCAGCTTTCGCAGTTGTTCCATTCACTGGTTTGACTGAAACCTTATATCCTATGGAACTCTGATTATTCATATTCCCTTTTATGTTCCAGTGATAATGTTTGAGCTTTTAGTCTGTTGTTAGAAGCAGCATCTCAATCTATAATTTCAAATAACTTTGTCTCATGCTATCAAGATATGAGTGTCTTATCTAGCATTGTTGTGCATGACTGCTGCCTTTGGATCTGCTAAATATTGTATTTAACTATTTATGTTCTGGTTGGTGTCTTGGGAGCCTTGTGCACTGGACCACCTTTTTTTGCCTTTAATTTTCCATTGACAGTAAAATTTCCTATACACGACTTTCTATGTCGTACAACTGATTGGAAAATTAAATTGATCACCTGCCAGTGTGCAACTTCCTTATGAAACTTTTAGCTGCACGATGGCATTCAATTTATATCCTACGGCAGTCTGCAGATTGGTTTATCAACGAAACATTCAACAAACCCTAAGTTCCCTTGCCCCCTTAATAGGCAAACTTAATCTGTTACATTCTTTCACAATTTTTTATTAGGTGCACACCACATAGATTTGCGTGCTGCTGGCGCTGATGATCCCGATTGGTTGTTAGAGCAGAGGGAAACTGAGATCAAGTTAATACAAGGCTGGATTCATGACTACTACGAACAAAAGAATGCTACATATAGCATGTAGATTTAGATTTTGGCATTGTCTAGTTTCAACGTTGTATCTCTTCTTGCGTCACCACGATTTGCTCCGATGGAGGTCTTAAATCTACACTTGTAAGCAGTCTATGAAAACCCTGGATGCATAATTTCGTAAATAGCTAATGAAATATTTTCCATTCTATCTCATTGCCTTGCTCTTTTAAGCTTGTAACTCTTTCTTTATGTACAGCTTTGGTTCACGTACTGTAGTGATGATTTTGGATGCTTTCTGTGTGTGTGTTGAAGTATATATTTTTCTTATAGGTTTGTCTTTAAGCTATATCAGTCATCAGGCATCAAATTCAAATATTGTTCAGTGTTTAGTAATTAGTGTAATTTCATCTTATCCTAGGTCAAAAGTTAAATGTCAGCCATACTAATGTTATCACTTAAGTTCATATATATCGGCCAAAAATATATTTAATTTTAAAATTTAATACAAAAGTCCCAATAGATATTGTGCACCTGGGACTCTTGTAGACCCTAATTCAACAAAGTGAATGAGCCCCAGTAACTGGATGATCTTTACCTTTTGTTTTCCACCTTTTCCTCTGTACCAAAGAACAATGAGGAAGCTGTTGAATAGAATAATATTAGTTGAAAATTTGTCAGACATGGTATTAAACTTTGAAGTTTAAACAGGTTCTCGCTGGTAGGGGGATAAAATCTACCTGTTTTTTTTTTTTTTTTTGCCTTGATAAAACAATCAGTTGCTTTCCAGTTTTGTTGGAATGTTTACAACCCACGACAGCTGGGACTACAACTTTTGATTAATATTATTAATTATTAACGTTAATCCTTGGTGTAGTTAATCGGCCTGGCATGCTAGAGACCAAAGGTGGCATTTTTTTTTGTTTTTAGCAGTTTGTTGATTTTTTTAACGTGAACAAATTAATTAAAAGGGGAGATGGAGATGCTCTTCAATATAATATTCTTAGTTAGCCACATGCCCACATGAAAGTTCAATGAATCAAACAATTCTATAATGCCTAAAAAGAACATGGAATGTACCCCTTTCCCACACCTTTTGTGCCCCACAAGACCTGTTTGTTTTCTTTTTCATGTGCAGCAATCAAAATGTTTTCATTAGTGATGATCATCATTAATCCTCAAAATTAAATACGTGTTTTAGGGCCACGTGGCTATTTTAGGAGTGCATAGGTGATTATACCCCAAATGAGATCGTTTATAGGTCCCAATATCCTTTTCCACAATTCCCTTGAACTTGATCTCCGGGAGCAAATGCAAGAGAACATAAATGAACATGAGTTAGGCTACTTTGATATCGATCTTAGGTCATAATACTACTTCCTCTTCTTAATATATAAGAAAGCTAAATACATTAAATACTCATATTTATCATTTTTATTTAAACATTTATAAATTGATATAAAACTGATTATATACATAAATAAATATATTTAACTTTTTTTGTCTTCCCAACAAAAAATTAACTATATCTTATATTAAGGAATATAGATAGCAAGAGTTAGTTGACATTTTTTACAAAGATTAAGGAAGCAAATTACCTTATCCATCTGTTGGCAAAAAAAAAAATTACCTTATCCATCTATCATTTTTTTTTCAAATTAATTTGTTTGATTTATAAACTGATATATGATTTAATGATGCATGTAAATATTTCAAAAGGTACATTATAATTAAGTGATTTATTTAAATTTTTTAATTATCCAAAATGTCAACTATCTCTTATATTAAAAAAATGAAGGTAGTGATAAATTTTACAGTCATAGAACAGGGAAATATGTCGTAGGAGAGTTAGCTTAGCTTACAATGGAGGCATCCCGCCACTCAACTGCATACTAAATGTTTGACATAAAATTATTGATCAAATTAGAACAACCTCGTACTAATTGATCCAAGCCTCTAGTGGTATATATTTATGATTAATTAATAATGAGATTTCATGTATATATTATTACTTCCGTTTATTAATATAAGATATGATTAACTTTTGTTGAAGATATTAAGAAAATTAAATACACTATTTAAACATATTTATATTTATCAATTTTTTTCAAACCAATTTTTTTACTTATAAACTGATATATAATATAATTATATGTATAAATAAATATTTTTAAATAAAGTATTTAGGTTCTTTAATTTTTCAACAAAAGTCAACTTACTTTTATATTAAAAATTAGATGTAGTAATGATTATTACACTTAAAAATTTGTGGGGGCAACCTTTGCAAAAGAAGTTAAAACGAATCATGTTGCTTACAAAAATTGTGACTTCTAAGAATGTAATACACAGTAAAGTGGAATTCACTAGTTTATTTTTGTTGCAACGCATAATTAATATACTTCAAAACAATATTTAGATTATTTGTTAAGAAATCATTATTTAAAAAATCTCGCAAACGAAAAATACAAAAAGGTCGGCTAAAAGTATTTTTTTTACCAACATCGGCTAAAAGTATTTGAAACTTTTAAAAAATTAGCATAACTGGATTCTCATTGCTTGTTTCTATATCGAGTAAGAGCTATTAATTTGGTTGGCAAAAAAAAAAAAGAGCTATTAATTTGAAATTGAAATATTGTAATAAAATAACTTTTTCTAACTTAAATTTGAATTCAAATAAATAAAAGTGAAAGAACTTAATTTGATTTCAAGACAGGGTAATCATTACGTTGGAGCCATTAATTCTGGCGAAAAAACGTTGGTGCCATTAATATCTGAATTTTGGATCAATTTTGTTCTATATTTAATTCTCAATAATTTTAACTTATAAAAAGTTCACTATCTGAATATCTGAAATTTGTTTCTGGCAAAAAAAAAAATCTGAATTTTGACCCAATGCACCGAAATACATACATATAGTTTAATCATTTAAAACATTACTTTCTAAGTTTTTTTTTTTAAAAAAGCTTTAACCTCTATGATTATATTTTTTAAAATATATGATATATAGCTAATATTTTAAATGATTAAAATTATATGGATAGTGCTGTATCAAGTAACGATTTTTTTTTACTTATATCAAGTAACAGTTCAGAAATTAATTTTCTACTAATTTAAAACTTATAAAAACTGAGAAAGATTACAATTAAAATTTAGGGATTAAGCTGTAAACAAAATTAAAATTATAGTGACTAATTTTTTTTTTTAATTTCAATGGGAGGAAGCTGAGAAACAGAACAGGAAAAAAGTCCGGTCAAATTATATTTACAATTGAAATAAAGGAATATTTGGGCTTTAAAGAATTATAAAGTGCCAACGATCACTTTACTCTCTAACCACTCGCCAAAGAAAAAAAAAGATAAGAACAAAGAATATAGTCCCAGTAGTAAAGCTGGTTCCACTTTCATCTTTGAAGGCACACCCTGTAAAGCCATCGGGCTGGTGGGTTCAAGGAAGTGTCGTGAAGGATTTATCTGCGTTCTTGAAAGCTGAATCCAAGAACTTGAAGAACAATCGGATATAGGGTTTTCTGCCAATTCGGGGAAGCGTAGATGGCTACCCCTTCTACTTCTGCTCTGCCTTTGTCAATCACGCCCCGTTCTAGGGTTCTTAGAAGCCCTCTCAGTGACGATGAGATCTGGTTGCGCCTTAAACGAGCTGGCTTGGACGAGGAGTCCATTAAACAGAAGGACAAGGCCGCGCTTGTCGCCTATATTGCCAAGCTCGAAGCTGAGGTTCGTTCCTTCCTAAATATATTCTTTTTTATGGAATTCTCTTCTTTAGTGGTTTAAGCCAAGTTTCTTTAATTTCAACTCCTGGGAGAGTTGGGAAAGACATCTTGATGTCAAATTTCTTATTGGAAGGTGAAATGCAGTGGTTCCTGTCTTTCGTATGAACTTTCATTGTACTTTTCTAATCTATTCTGTAGTCTGTCCAATGCCATTTCTTTTTGTAGTTCTGAGTTTAGTGATTGCCTCCATAAAGAAAAAGAAATTTTTTTCAATAGTATGCATTAAAATCGTTGTACACGGCTTATCATGTTAATCAATATATTCTCCGGTAAGTTATACTTTAATGATGTGCCCCAGAGTCAGTAATGGATAAAATGGTATGTTAGTGATTCGAATGTGAGATTTTTTTTTTTCTTTTTTCGGTATTGGAACTTTATTCCTTCGAGAATAAACTTACTGTTAAGTATGGGTTCACTGGTCATGCATATCGCCACCGGCCCACCCCTCTAATAATTAGGGAATTAGGACTGGGTCATTTTACGATCCTATTAAAGCACAAGGCGTTGTGTTGCATGCTGATGATGGGAACTTGTTGTCTGACCCCTTTACGGTCTACACAGCCAAATTCTGCTGTACTGTTTTCCCTTAAATTTGATTTGTGGTCTTCGTAGTTTCTTTTCACCTGAATACTCTGTGAACATACTTATCATCAGGTTATTTTATTTTAATAGAATCATAAGTTCCCACTTGCGCAAGTGCTAGTGAGACTCGTTGTTCTTTTTACTGTGTATTATATATCTGACTTGTATGCCTAATGTAGATCTATGATCATCAGCACCACATGGGCCTTCTCATATTGGAGAGAAAAGAATTGGCTTCCAAGTATGAGCAACTTAAGGCTTCAACTGAATCTTCTGAGTTGTTACATAAGCGTGATTTAGCTGTTCAGTTCTCTGCTATAGCTGAAGCAAGGAAACGAGAAGAAAATTTGAAAAAGACTGTGGAAGTGAAAAAAGAGTGTATAGCTAGTGTAAGCTTGTTGAATATATTTTTCTTTGATATAAATTACGAATTTCTTCTTGCGTGTTCCTATAATTGCTCTGGCAGTCTGATCCTTTAGATGCTTATTTTTATTGATTTCTGTAGCTTGAGAAGGCCTTGCGTGAGATGCGTGCTGAATGTGCTGAAACAAAGGTAGCAGCTGACAGTAAATTTGCTGAAGCCCATCGTTTGATAGATGAAGCACAGAGGAAATTTACTGAGGGTGAGGCCAAATTACGTGCTGCTGAATCTTTACAAGCAGAAGCCAGTCGATATAACAGTGTTGCAGAAAGGAAGCTTCGGGATGTTGAATCACGTGAAGATGACCTTCGGCGGCGTACCATATCTTTCAAGTCAGAGTATGTATTATCATGATGTTAGTTGTGCTGATAATTTATCATCTCTGTCCCATTTGTAAACTCATTCTTCACATCCTGGCGCACCTTTTCATGATGATATCATTACAATTACTCTATTGTGTGTAATTGAGATGACACTGGAAGTTTTATCTCTCTTCTTTTAGAAACAAATCAATTATGTCATAAAGTTCATAAATTGTTTTGCTTCCATTTTTTTTTTTTTTGCATATCCTCATATTCTGCTTCAGTGATTGTTATGTTTTTTGAGTTAGATATTCTTTACATATGTTAATCTCTATCCCTCAGATGTGAAGAAAAAGAGAAGGAGATGATTCTTGAGAGAAAATTGCTTTCTGAAAGGCATGAAGTTTTGAAGGAAGAACAGGAAAGGTCACTTGAAGCTCAAGCTTCTCTCAATGACAGGGAGACCCACATTTTTAATCGCTCTCTGGAACTGAACCAGCTTCAGAAAGAGTTAGAGGACTTGAAAGTGAAATTTGAAAATGAACAAAGGGCTCTTCATGATGAGAAAAACAAACTGGAGCTGAGGGAGGCCACCCTAACACAAAAAGAAGAGGTTCTTGTTTTTTAAACTCTTGGGTGACTTGTGTCAAAATGAAACAGAGATTTAGTATTTACTCCCCCTGTCTTGTTCATGTATAAACTGGTATTGCTTGAAAACAGGCACTCACTAAACGGGAAACTGAGCTGAATAAGAAAGAGCAGGAGTTGGTTAGCTACCAAGAGAAGCTTGCCAGCAAAGAATCAGTATGTTCTTCCTCAGTTCCTTATTGTTGATTAACATATGATGCATTATGTGGGTGAGGGTTCATTCAATATTCTATAGGATGAGTTGTATAGTCTTACAATTATTTCTTGTGCCCTTGGCTGATCATGTAGGATCAAGTTCAGAAAGTTATAGCTGATCAGGAAGCTGCATTACTATCAAGGAAATATGATTTTGAAGCTGAGCTACAATTGCAGCTCAAATCAGTTGAAAACGAAATTGAGACCAAGAGACGGGCCTGGGAATTGAAGGAAGTTGACCTAAAGCAACGGGAAGACCAAATCCAAGAAAGGGAGCATGAGTTGGAAATTCTGTCAAGATCTTTGGAGGAGAAGGAAAAGGAACTTGGGGAGTTGTCTGTTGTTCTAGAAGGAAAAGATCAAAGACTGAGAGCTGCTGAAAAGGAATTTGAGTCAAAGAAAACCCTTTTAGATAAGGAGAAAGAAGAGATTGGCAAAACAAAGGAAGATCTTGTGAAGTCTTTTGATTCATTGGAGAGTAAAAGAAGGCAAGTTGATCATGCAAAAGAGAGGTTGGGGACCATGAAAACTGAGAAAGATGACTTGTCAGTTTTGGAAGTTAAACTAAAGGAAGAGCTTGACCTTGTAAGAAATCTGAAGTCAGAGCTTATGGCTGAGGCAGATAAGTTGAAAGTTGAGAAGGCAAAGTTTGAAGCTGAGTGGGAACTCCTTGATGAGAAGAAAGAAGAGCTGGCGAAAGAAGCAGAATTCTTAGCAGAAGAAAAGATGTCAGTTTCAAGGTTTATTAAGGATGAGCGTGAAAGGCTAAGACAAGAAAAAAATGAAATGCATGAGCAGTACACCCGAGACTTAGAGTCACTTGCCCGTGAGCGAGAAGAATTCATGAACAATATGGCACATGAACATTCTGAGTGGTTTTGCAAGATGCAGCAAGAACGGGCAGATTTCTTAAAGGACATTGAGATGCAAAAGAAGGAGTTGAATAACCTTGTTGAGAAGAGGCGTGAAGAAGTGGAAAGTCACTTGAAGGAAAGAGAAAAATCTTTTGATGAAGAGAAGAAAAATAAGCTCCACTACATTAATGCTCTTGAGGAGAAAGCGAAAAAGGAGCTGGAGCATGTATCCTCTGAGATGAAAAGGCTTCATGATGAACGAACAGAAATAAACTTGGATCGTGAACTGAGAAATAGGGAATGGGCTGAATTAAATAATTGCATCGAGGAACTCAAGGTTCAAAGTGATAAACTTCAAAAACAAAGAGAGCAATTGCATGTTGATAGAACCCGTATTAATTCTCAGATTGAAGAATTGAAAAAGTTAGAGGATTTGAAAGTTGCTTCTGATGATGTTGCTGTTGTTAAAATGCTAAAATCTGATATGGAGGCTAATCAACAGAAGATCTCTGCGCTGAAAAATTTGAGGCAGCACACTCTTATGCAAGGTGATGGTTTCAGCAATGAGTTTAAAACTCCAGATGTACAGAAGTCAGCTGCTGTTTCTTCATCTAGCCCTGTTCGGTTTTCATGGATCAAACGGTGCACTGAACTATTTTTCAGATCTCATCCTGATCAATCTCCAACAGAAAATGAGAATGAGTCTCTGGTTTCTGGTTCCTATTATGATGGCAAGAAGCATAACCCCGTAGGAAATGACAAATCACTTGGTGATCATAGCAAGAGAGAGGAATTGAGGTCTTCTCTTGGAGAACCAAAAGTGATAGTGGAAGTACCGCCAGTTGCTGAAGATATGAGCAGGACAAGTCATTTTGAATCTAAAATTAATGAAGATGTGAATGTAAAAACTGTCTCCTCATTCCAGTATGGACATCGAGTTAGCAGACGGAAAAGAGGCAGTGGGAACTCTACTACTAATGTCGATCCCCTTGTAGATCTGAGGAAGAATAAGAAATCGAGACCAGAAGAACCTCTGACTGATAATCCTCTAGATCAGAGCGTTTCCTACAGGTATAGCTTTGGTCCTATGAATCATTATTGTGCTAATATTATAGTACTTCTTCATATTTTATGTAAATGTAGTCTGGTTGAGCCATTGATTCTACAAGTTATTATTTTTTCAGCGTGATTCCAACTAATTCAAATGAGGCTAAGGCCCAGCTGTCATCGTCAAATCATTCCGAAGGGAACCTGAAGGATACCCATATAGTTATGGTAGATAAGGTGATACATGTATCAGAAGTGACCTGTGAGAAAGCTGATGCTGTTAAGATCCCCAGTCAAGGAACACATGATTGTATAGAGAATCGTAAATTGGAAGTGAATCAAACTGAAGACAAAGATATTTTACATTCTTGTTCAAGTGTATCGGAAAAAGCAGAAGAAATTTGCAAAGGAAACACTGGACAAGTTACCGATCACTGTTAGGTAGCAACTTGCATTTAAACCTTGTTCATGTTCTTTTTCTGTGGATATTTTCTATCCTTGTGTCATATGTTTAACGTTTTCTCTGTATGAAGATTGATATTAAAGCACCTTTTAAGCTGTGTCGCTCAGGCTGTTGCATCTTGTTTTAATGACTTGGAAAAATTGAGTTGTATTTTGGTGATACTATTGATGGGAATTTTTCAACTTTAGGTTAATGACTGTTGTCAGTTTTCACGGTCTCATGCTGTTATGCATTTGTCAAATGTAAGTGTACTTTGTCCGGTCATTTTTGTGCTTATACTTTTACTTGTGGCCTCTTTGGTATAACTCCAAAATCTGCTTGACCCTGAAGATTGGTATGACCTGAAAACTAGTGTCAGTTAGGGGCTTGATCATACTGTGGCATAATTTCAGTCTAGTAACTTGAGTAACTTGAATATTACTCGTCTATGAACTTTATTGAGCTAAGCTCAAGCCTGCTAAACCTTGATGCTATAAGATCACTAATGAAAACACCACAATCCTGCTCAAGGTTTTACAATGTTTTGAATGTTTAGGGCATGGTGTAAAGGTTTTCCTTTGGTATTGCCTTTCCATGAATATGTTCTGAATTTATTTTATTCTTTGAACTTTGAACAATTATTTGATTATGATGCCATGCTGACCCATTTGATAGAAAATTGTTAGTGACTAACGTGTTGACATCCTAGGACTCTTGTAGGCTAATTATGTAGAAGCATCAAATCCATGCCATGTTGAAATTTTATATAGCATTATCTCTTCTCGATATATAATATTTTCTTTTGCTTCGCTTTCTGCGATAGTTCTGCTCAGATGTTTATGCAGTTGTTTAACCGAACAGGAATTGTAGCAAGCGGTAATGGGTACTGGTACTAATAATTGAGGTTGTTAGAATACGAGTATATTGTGTGTGCATAAGGTACGTTAATACCCTACATCTTAACTTGTCTTCTTGGACATTCCTCTGTTAGTTATATCTGCCTTTTGCTTTCTTCACGGATAATGGTGCATTTTGAAATATACCATGTTGATTAGATTCATTCTTCTGGAATCCAGGGCATTGATTTGAAGGAGATTTAAGGGGGTTCTTCTTTTGTTGTCTTTTATGGTAAATAATAACAGATTGCGGTTATTGTAGTTATGATAGAATGCATTGCAGTTCAGGAAGAGGAAAGTAAAGATAAATGTAGCGAGGTTTGGAAGATTTTTTTTTTTTTGGTTTCAAGAGAATGTTGGGAGGCAGAGGAGTTGCTCTGGCTTTTGAAAGAGCACCTTCGTGTTGTGCTATGTTGGCTTTGATTGAGTTGGTGTCGCGGTCTTGTTTGTCATTTTGAAATCCTAGTATGTGTTTCTGACCTAAATTTGAAGTCACTGTAGCCGTTATGTCTATAATTGTATGTTTTCGCCTCTAGTAAATACCGGTGATCATTATTTGTTTTATATATATAAACGTTTTTTCTTGCGTGTATTGCGATGTGTTTTCCTCGCTACAATCTGCTATCCAACAGTTTAGTCCTAAGTTTTACTATGCTTGCTGCAAAACCTCAATCAAAAGCTTGTCTATTTGGGTATTCAACCAACACTAAATCATTTCGTAAAATTTTATAGGAAAAATAAAATTCAAATGGTTCAGAATTTGGTTGGCAAAAAATTGAGGTTACTAATTGCGAGACAATCAAAATCTCCTTTAAATCAAAATCATTTCGTAAAATTGAATTAACGATTGATTTTTTTGGTTAGGAGAGATATTAACAGTATTTTAAATGTGATTATTTCTGAGATTAAAACAATTTGGGATCCGTTTGGAAAAGCGGTAGAGAAGTGTTTTTATTTAAGTTGAGATAAATAAGTTGAGGTAAATATGTGAAGGTGATTATCTCGATTTATGAAAAATACTGTTGAACGTGCTTTTAGAGTGTAAAAAAGTTCACCCAAGCGTCCACTCTAGCTAGTGTTTGAGGAGTACAATGGGTCCGTTTGGATAGCCCGTTGGGAAAACGGACACATATTCTGAGATTGTTTATGTGAAAGGAATTTTGTCTCGGTAAGCACACCGTTGGCAAAACGGACTTACCAAATAGAGCAAATACATGTTGGTTTTGCGTTTTCTTGACTTGTATGCATCTCTCCAATAAAATATAAATACAACAAAGGAATGACATTTAACATCTTAACTGTTATTTATATGATTTTTTTTATGAAACCGTTATTTGTATGATAGCACTCACAGCATAAAGTAAAATCAATAATAATTGTATATATATAAATAACGCAGTAAATTTATGTCTATTACATTCATCTTGAGTTGATTTTTAAATCTAGATTAGTTCATTCTTTGACTCTAACGTCTTTTTTATATTCCATTTATTTTTTAATGTAGGAGTTAAATAACTAAATTTATAACTTTTAAAAAATTTATTTATAATAAATATGAATGATCTTTTCTAAAATACTCTATTTAATTATAATTTTATTTGGATGGAAACTCTGTTATTATATATAATTATGAGGAGATACTTTGAGAAAAATTTTGTATTTAAGAGATAAATTGAGGTAGATCAAGGCCCTATGTTTCAATCAAATTCAATTAGGGAGGAGAGGTAGTAACATAAATTTAGATTTAATTTCCTCTCTTGACTTCACAATAAAAAAGATTATATCATTAATAAAAACCATATGTTTGGATATATTTCTTTTGTATATGCTCAAGACGAAGTCAAACACGAACTCAAAGATGATCTCAAATTATTCTAATGTTTATATAAAACTAAATATCTTTATTTTATGAATGGATTTGATAACTTAAAAGACTTTTGAAGACATATTTATGTTTCTACTATTTAAATCCTATTAAAATATATCAAATATTAAAGAATAAAAATAAAATTGCATTAGAGTCCAATTGATACGCGTCATGGAGATGGATAAATAATATAAAATAAGTAATATGCGATGTGTAAAATTTAAAAAGTAAATTACTTTATTCATAGATTATGAATGATACAACTTATTTTATATCATATATTAAAATTGATCATTTTAAATAGGTTAAACTATACTTTTAGTCCTTTATGTTTACGTCAAGTTTTATTTTTATCCTTCAAATTTAAAAGTGCATTTTCAGTCTCTCAAACTTAACGCTGTTAGTCTCTTTTAACAAAAATTACTGACTCATCAAATTTAATTGATAACTGTGCAATAATATTGACAAAGAATACTCACATCTTAATTTTAATTTAATAATATAATAAACTTGATATTTTAAATTATGTAAAATAAAAAAGATTTAAAATAAAAACAACTATATCAAATGATTAGTCAGCAATTTACGTTAAGAGAGATTAACGACGTTAAGTTTGAGGGACTAAAAGTGCACTTTTTAAATTTAAAGAATTAAAATAAAATTTAAAGTAAATATAATGGATTAAAAGTATATATTAAAGAATAAAAATATTGCTCAAAGCTAAGAAAAAGGCTACTTCACAAATTCACAATCCACTGTGGGATGCCAAAAATAAAACGTTGAGTATAAAGGAGAAACTAACAACGGAAGCTGGCCCTTGCAACTGAGTTGAGCTCCAGAGAGATTCGCCTACCTACCAAACCCAAAATGCCAACTTGCCAATATTATACAGTGATTCACTGCCGACACCGCCGTGCGCTGTCTCTTCTTCCTCGTTGCCTCCTCATTTGACTTCGTTTCAGAGACGCACACAGAGATGGAGACTAGCGCCGTCCTGCCGAGCATTCTACCGACTTCTCCGATCTGCCCCTCTCGCCAGACTTCTGCATTCTTTCCTCCACCCTTCGCCAACCTCAACTCTTCTTCACCTCTCTCTCTCACGGTACTCACTTTTCTTCGTTTCTCGTTCCTTAGTCCTCAAAATCTCACTTGCAGGCTATAGCTCGTTTTCTTCATTTCAACGTATCGTTGACTTTGAACCCATGTTTACAGCTTCAAAAGCAGTTACCTTTCGCTTCTCAGAATGCTCTGCTAGCTGCTTCTCCTCCCAGGCGTTATGCTTCGCTATCCAATTACCATAGGTCTGTTCATTATATTATTATTAGTATTACTATTTTTCTCTCTTCCTAGTACTTCTTTTGTTTCATTTTATTCTGTTATCATTTGCATCGAACTGGACATCTTTACGAGTTTGTATATTTGGGACGCTAGCACTGTTCTTGCTTATGTCCATCAAAATCTCATCTTTAGTCTGAGATATGCTTTCTTGATGGGTCACCTCTTCTTACATTTTCCGTTCTAAAATAATCAATTAGGAATATTATATTCTGTAACTATAACGACTGAAAACAAATTGACTTATTCGCTAAGAATGATAATTAACTGTGCTTGCCTGTTTCACTCTGCTTTCATCTGTAACTAACCTGGGCCTAGTAGATGGTGGAGAAGTCATGTGGACCATGTAAACACAATTTATTAATTAAGCTGGTCATTGCTCATGATTGTGTTTCTAACTGCTCGATATTCCGTAGAAAGATTTATCATTTGATACAATCTATTTTTATACATCACTTGATTTGTGTCTTATAGTGCGTTTGTGAACGATGCAGTGGAACAAACGATATTGCAGACATAGACTGGGATTGCCTTCGATTTGGCATCCATCCCACCGATTATATGCATATAATGAAATGTAAAAAAGATGGAAGCTTTTGTAAAGGTGAATTACAGCGCTTTGGGAACATTGAAATGAGTCCCTCAGCTGGAGTACTAAATTATGGGCAGGTTAGGGTTCCCCCCTTCAATGCGTGCACTAAATTATGTTCATGCTAAGCGTTTTGGGATAGTATATGTGCTTGTTTGGCAACATCGTTGCCAAAACGGTGCATGTAAGCCGAGACAAAACCATCTTGAAATTTGTAAAAACCATCTTGAAATCCATAAAAACCATCTTGAAATCCGTAAAACCATCTTGAAATCCACAAAATGCCTCAGAATCTGTAAAATCCATTCTCCCAACGGAGTTCCCAAACACACACATAGTTCTAAGATATCAAAGTTCAGTTAAAAGCTAATGCTAAAATTATTTCACCAGAAATTTTTTAGTTTTCAAAGTCATTTACGGTTTTTATTGTTACTTTTATCTTCTTCAATGTTGGCTCATGTGTACCTGTGAATGAGCGGTCAGGTTTGTTTCATCTTTTTAGGAGCCTGATCTATGAACCTTAGTAATTGGCTGAGTAGTTACCTTATGGATATTTTTTACCTTCTCATCTGAATTTAATAATTTATATAACTTCTTGGCCTTCTCTAAAACCTGGCTGTGTCTTGAGACAGATGTGGTTCTAATGGTGAATTTTTGTTTCTCTATCAAGTGCAGGAATAATGATGCACTTCACCTGTTATGTAATTGTAATAATATGTGACTGTAATTGAAGTCTAATTAGTATCCTTTCTATTTGAATCTGATTTCTTCATGTTATGTTTATTTGGTCAATAATCTATTCCTCTTCTTCACTATTGTCTATTATAATTTATAAGGGATTATTTGAGGGTCTAAAAGCTTACCGTAAACAAGATAGGAATATACTCCTCTTTCGACCCGAGGAAAATGCAATGCGGATGAAGATTGGTGCTGAACGAATGTGCATGCCAGCACCCACTGTGGAGCAGTTTGTGGAAGCTGTGAAGGCTACGGTGATAGCAAACAAACGTTGGGTAGCATTTTATCTTCCCATTGCCATGTAATAATTCATAGTTTGTGTCTTTGTCCTAGATATCAGATTCATCAGTGCGAATTTTGTTTCAGGTTCCTCCTCCAGGTAAAGGTTCCTTGTATATCAGACCATTGCTAATGGGATCAGGAGCTGTACTTGGTCTTGCACCTGCTCCAGAATATACCTTTCTAGTATATGTTTCACCCGTTGGAAACTACTTCAAGGTTATGTATTCTATATTTTTCACATCACTTGCAGTGTTCACTGCTATACTTATGAAGACATCTTTTCCTTTTGTTTGAATCAGTTGTCATCATATTGAAATGAATTGTTATCTTGTATTTTGGATTAGGATGTTAAAAATGAGATAACTTTTAGAGTATGTACTCCAACATGGCTTAATATCAAGGCGTTGTGAATAGTATAAAGAATGGGATGCATAGATAATAAATATAATAATATTTATAAGATTTATGTGATTTGTTGATGTCATGATGTGGCTGAAGAGGTTGAATCTGTTTTTTTTTACAAAAAAAAAAAAAAATTGGAGCAGTGTTGTAGGCCTGCTGACTGTTTACTGTACACGTTTTATTTTCTACTTATTCTTTAGATATTTGATTCTCAACTGTAATGATTACTTATCTTACATACCTTTTAAAATTTAGAGTGTATGTGTGTGTGTGTGTGTGTATCATGACAGGAAGGTTTGGCGCCTATCAATTTGATTGTTGAGAATAAATTACATCGAGCTACTCCTGGTGGTACTGGAGGTGTGAAGACCATAGGAAACTATGCTGCAGTAAGCCATCCTTGCAAGCCATTTTTTGTTTCTTTTTCTTTGCTTAAATTCGATGTCAGATGCCCTTTTCTGCTTGCTTTAAAATTCTAGTGTTCTGAAAGTCCTCATCTTTGTAATTGTAATAGGAGTACAACAACAACAAAGTCTTATCCCACTAGGTAGGGTTGGCTATGTGGATCACATGACACTATTGTATTCTATTGTAGTCCATATCCCTGAAAAGATTATTAACTACAAGATTTCTTTCTATAACCTCCTTGAGAGTACGTTTCGGTCTTCCTCTACCCCTTTTTAGATAATTCCATACTACTTGATCTACCCTCCTTATTGGTGCCTCCATTTTCTCCTCAATAGCTGTCATTCCAACTTGTCTACGAATATGATCATTACGAATCCTATCCATTCTAGTACGGTCACACATCTATCTTAGCATCCTCAGCTACCCCCACTTTAAAGGCCAATATTCACTACAATATAACATTGCTAGTCTTATAGTCGTTTGATAAAACTTTCCTTTTATTGTATCAAGGATTTTCCGATCTCAAATAATTCCAGTAGCTTGCCTCCATTTACACCATCTAGCTTGAATTTCATGATTAACGTCATTATCAATTTCACCATCTTTATGCATAACTTATCCCAGATTTCTAAATTTTGTTACTTGTGGAATGATTTGATGTCCAAATTTCACCTCCAAATCAATAAGAATAAAACTATTAAATTAAAGAACAAACAAATACCTTGCCTTCCTGTGCTTTTGAAGGTAATATTGGTTTTTCTAGTACTATCTTTTATTTCTTTTCTGCATGCAACTTCAGCGACTACACTTTGATTTCAGTTTTATGACATTCAGTTTGGAGGGTTTACTTGAGTAATATTTGGTTAGTGGTAACGTTTGAGATCTCATCTATTGCTACTGACATGCTTTAATCTAGCTTCTTCTTGTTTATTTTCTTTTTCCTTCCTTTTATTTTATTTTTTGTTTTCAAATTTTTCCTCACTTATTCTATGCATGTGATGGGCACATTTGTGAACTTTTATTATTTTTTCAGGTGCTATGGGCTCAATCAGCGGCAAAAGAGAAGGGCTACTCTGATGTTTTATACCTTGACTGTGTGCATAAAAAATATTTGGAGGAGGTTTCTTCCAGCAACATTTTTGTTGTCAAGGTACTGGACTCAATCATATATGATGTGCCATTTTGCCCACCACCTTTCTCAATAGAGAACTGCAATATGACACTTAAATTTGATAGGCAATTTTAGTCTTAATTCCTTAACCAACTATACTTTGTCCTTACTATCTGCTTAACATGTAATTAGCGTACAATTATGGTGTAGATGTTTCTAAACTTTTTCAGTCTTGCCGTATTTTACTTTTTTTTATGTAGTACTCTGTTCCGGTGTCACTTCATTTGAGCAACACTATCTTTTGTGACTGTTACTCAGCCCTTTGTCCTTCTTAGTATTTTGAGCTTACTACAGTATGCTGACCTTATTTCCATGTTATTGTAGGGTAATGTTATTTCAACTCCTGCTATTAGAGGGACTATCCTACCAGGCATCACTCGTAAAAGTGTGATCGATGTTGCTCTTAGCCAAGGTTTCCAGGTATTGGATTCAGTGAAAGGGATTTTGATAATGGTTTTCTGCCTTTGCTATGAAAATCTGAAAAGCCCAATGATGTGTATACTAAGACAAGTGGTAAATCTAGACCAGCATGTTGAAATATGTTTATTATGAGAGGATTTTTGGATCTTTCCTAATTTTAAATTTAAATTTTCTTTGGTAAAATTGAATGATTAATAATGTACATGCTCTTGGAGTTCCACTTTAGTTTCCGATACTTAATACTCGAAAGTTAAAACTTTACAGCTTGAGATCTAATTCCCTGCGAAGTCATCTATAGTGACCTTCCCCTTTCTCTGCTCATTCACTCCCTTGAGAATCTTGATTTAACTGTAATGATTTCTATTGGTGCTCTAAAAGTCTGCAAATATCACGTAGAAGATATATTATTTTGGGATGTAAAGCCATTCCTAGCAAATATGGTGAAACTCACGGAGCATCTGCGGCTTTGGTATTGATCACTCTTTTCATTTCTTTGACGTGAGCATACCGAGAGGTCATCTAAATCCTCTCTGACAACAATCTTACTACGACTTCCCCTAGAAAAGACTTTGTTGGACTTCCCATTTAGCCATTAGCACGAGCCTGAAGCTTCTTGTTTTTCTATTATCACTATCCGAAAGTGCACAGAAGCATTATTCATTTCCTTATGATCCCTGATGATATATGCAGGTTGAGGAGCGACTCGTATCAGTAGATGAATTGTTTGATGCTGATGAAGTCTTCTGCTCTGGGACAGCCGTTGTTGTGTCACCTGTTGGAAGTATTACGTATCTTGGCAAGAGGTAAGCTTCAACCACACACAACAATTTGAAATGGTGCATTTAGAGCCATTAACAAACAGCTTCACATGCATCCCAATGCATGAAAATTAGTAACAGGAAACAAAAAGGAACAGGCTTGCTATATGCACGGCTCTTAAGCTGCTTGCTATCAGGTTCAATATGATTAAATTAGACGAGGAAACCTTTTGATAGAGTCAATAATTTGTTGCTGAATTAGTAAAAATTGTCCACATGTTTTCAAGGAAGAACTTTAACAGCAAATACCCAATAAAATGCATCTAAGTAAAACAAATATGGCTACTTGTGATTCTATTTGTTGAATGTATGGTACATACTGGGTATTGAATACTTTTGTTCTGATGTCATAAGGCTTTTATTGAAGAACCTTACGACAAGCATCTGACAAGCTGCATCTAATAAGCAAACAAAATTTGCCACTTTGTGCTTCTGTTTATTGAAGAAAGTACACTTTGTTTATTGAATTCATGCTTGTTTGGGATCTAGTTGGGAAGTTCAAAATTTATTTTTGAACCCTTAAAAACCGGTTGAAGCCAAAAATCATGTTTGACATGGCATGTGGGGCAAAGGGGCTTTTCTTAAAAAAACACGTTAAAGTTGAAACAAGATTTTTAGCTGTTGGCTTTCTTTTTTTCATATTTGAACCTTTTAAAATTGATTTTATAATGTATCATACAAACGAGTTTTTGTCAAACTGATTTCATTATAAAAGGCTATCCAAACAAATTTATGTCAAACTGGCTTTTTTATAAAGGTTTATTCAAACATAAATCACATTACGCACTTCGTTTTGTGAAAAGTAAAATAAAAGTGACTTTTTCAATTGGTAATCTCTTGTTCTCACATGGAGCATGAATTATTGGCTTACCACTCAAAATTTTCATGAATATCTTGTTCTATTTGATTGTGCAATTTGATTAGAGTTTCTAAGTGAACATTGCTGACAAGCAAGGTGGAATCATGTGCACATGACAAAATGGAATCAGTAAAATAACATTTGGTGTTTAATATTTGCAGGGTATCATATGGAGAGGAGGGTGTTGGAGTTGTATCACAGCAACTATACAATGTTCTTACAGAATTGCAGATGGGTCTCGCTGAGGATCACAACAGATGGACCGTTGAGCTTAGATAGGCATTATACATACAGACTTCATATTTTGCCAAAATCAAAATCCCAGCTTCACAAGTTCATTTAGCATCATAGCTTTCATACCATTTCATGTGTCAACCATGTAATTTATTGCAGTCTCGGAGATTTTCCTGGTTACTATAACAGGACAGACAACATTCAACGAAACAAAAATTTCTTCCCATGAACAAGCTATAATCAAGTACTGAAAACTATACTGGTAATAAATTGGTTGATTGAAACAGTGGTTTAAAAGTCAATAATTTAAACTTGTATATCGATCATAATTGAAATAGTATTTAAATAAAACAATATTTATATTGAACATTTTTATATAAACCATACATGATTCAACAAAAAGTTGCAAAAGCATAAACACGATGGACTGTTATTTTTTAAAATTCAAAATGACACCATTTTAGGATCAATAAAAAAATATAAAGCTTACTCCAGTCAACTCATCTAAAACTCCTGACCAAATTGATCAAGAGATTGAATTTTAATACCACGCTATATGTGCATGAATTGTGAGAGATAAATACAAAAGTATAAAAATAAATCTTAAAGAAAAGGATAATATAAATATTAAATATGTGAATTGCATATACTTTGTAATATAACAAAACTTGAAAAACATTTGAGCTTCCTACCATGTCTTCCCACCATTCCTTCCACATCATTGGGCTAATTTCTCACAATGTATTGAATCAAGAAATGAAACCCCATTAAAAAAAATGTTCACATTTAATGTCTGACAATGTTTCCAACAAGAATGACTTTAATAAGAAGACACATATGTCTAATAAAAAAGAAAACTTTATTTTTTAATGACCTAGTCCTGCTATTATTAATATGGTCTTCCATCCATTTAATGTAAGAAAACACAACACGAGGTTTGCAGAATTGTGGGTTAAGCTATTTCAGACTTTTATTATTTCGGTACCTTCATTCAACTATTATTATTTCTCCATGAGCTTCAACACAAGGGACGTATGTTATGAGTGGAATAACTCAAGAATTTTGAGGGTTTTCTCAATATAACAGTTCAGAAAGTAATAGTCTATATATATGTTAGGCGACTCGGTCGTTTTCAGATTAAGAGGATCAGAATCTATTGAGTTAGATCACACGATCTTCCTTTCCAATGTTCCATAATATAGCTCAACTAAAAGTCGTTCACCTCTTTTACAAAGATAAATGATTTTATATTAATATATTAGGCCTGTTTGTGTAAGCATGGGAGACAGTGATAGACTAAGGACTCAAACTTAGGGTTGAAAACTATTTTTTGAGAAGATAGAGACTTGTTCTTAATATCTTTTGATAAGAATTTAAGTAAAAATTTATTGGGTTCAAAATTAGTAAATGAATAGATGTAAAATAAATCACATAACACTACTATATACCTAATTTTCATGAAGTCAGGGGATGCGACTGAACCCGTTTAATTATACCTAGGTCTGCCCTTGATTGAATAATTAAGTCGAAATAAAACCTATCCCACATATTTAACTCGTATACTATAAATCACTTTAAAAAAAGTAACTCTGTTTTATAAATACGAATTCACTGGAATTTAGATCTTAGAACTGGAAATTTATGCTGGTTGCTACTGAAAATTTCTTCTTGTCAAACCTTTACAGTTGGTCTCATTGTTGAAAAAGTCGCCTCTTTTTGAGTAAATTGATGCAATTATTGACTAGTAAAGGCAACGTTACAGTCTAAGTTTTACAGTTCTTCGACCTCAACAATGTTCTAGAAATCTAATCGAAGAAACAGGGAAAAAGTAAAGCACCACCGAGTTGAAAATTCCAAGATGGCCTAATTAAGAAGCATCGTCCACAGTACGATAACGATAGGTGTTAAAATTGACGGATTAGTAATTGCACTTTTAGGGCCATTTCTCTTAAATGAATTTATTCCTTTTTATAAAAAAAATTATTTGCTCCTTTATCAACATTTTCGAATTTACTGAGAGGTTGAGGGCGGCCAACTCTTCGATACTGCCTATGGCTGTAAAGTCATAAGTATCTTAATTACCGTTGACCAAGAAAAAACGTTGTTTAATAATCGAAATAACATAAAAAAATAAGCAGCTAATTATAATTATTACTCTATCAACATAAATGTGCTTAATAGTTACTACTTCATCAATTATATAATTACAAAAATGTGCTCCATACTCTATGTTTATATAATAGTTTTGTTCTAAAAGGAGAAAATCGGTTAAAAAAAAATCATGTTTAAATAAAAATTTTACAAGTTAGAAATATCTAAATTAAATTCGACAACTGAAATTTTCTATATATAAAAATATATATAAGGACTTTTTAACTCATTAAATTTTTTAAATAGGAACTTTTCATCTATTTTTCTTTCTAGGATTTTAGTTTTATTTTACGATAATTGTCACTTGAAATTAAAAATTTTGAAATATGAATATTTAATATGGTTAACAAGGTAAACTGCAATCCAGCACAAAATTAAGAAGCACATAGAGTAGAGAATAGACATAAATAGACCCTTTCAAAGGCATTAGGTCCACGATTACCCAAGCAAATGTAAAGAGAGATAAGATGAGTGATATGAGGGAGACGGTGGCCTACCATGAAGACCATTACCTTTATCTTGTTGAAAAGTTGAGTAACTCCTTTTTCACTTGCAATTTTCAAAGCATGAGATTACCTATTAACAACTAATTAATAAACACAGTTAAAAAATGATTAAACTCCACTTGTGATTTCTTTGACTTTTAGTCTCGACACTTCACTCATCTTTCTCAGTAGTTTATTGCGTGTGGCCGGGGTACAGGGTCCAAACATAATTGTTTGGCAAACCCTTCTCAACACCCCAAAAGTATGTTCAACAGTGTTTTTCCGTAAAATGAGATAATCTTCTTTATACATTTACCTCGTAAATGGTAAAAGTACTTCTCCACCGCTTCACCAAACGGATCCAATTATTCTATAACAATGCGGAAATATCTCCACAGATTTTACTCCTCTCACTATCAAAAAATGCAATTTAGCGATGGAAAATCTGTCGCTAAATGGCTATTTCCATCGTTAAAACGAGGGTCGCTAATATTTTCCGTCACTAAGTGGAAATTTCCTGATGGAAAATAGTAATTTAGTGATGGATTTTTCCGTCGTCAAATGACATTTTTCTGGTAGTGTCTACGTTCTTGTGATCAATATAATAAATTTTCTTTTACTTAATTATCTCCATTATTATGTTTAAAAAAGTGTTAAAAAACACATATGGGTGAGTTTTCTTTTCTCAAAAAAAATACAGGGGCAAAGAAAAATAGCGAATTATCGGCTGATTTGTGAGTTTTTATTTTCCTTGGATAGTGATGAACGTAAATTATTTATATCTCAGAAATTATATAAGCAGCTATATCGAGCTAGTGTTTAGCTTATTGTAATTTGTATGTGAAGCATGCTCTAAAGTCTAATCTTATCCATCAACATCGATATACCAAAATATTTATCAAAGTTGTAAGAATTCACTCTATTTACAGACTTTAAATAGTACATGGCTTATCTCATACTCTATATACATACGTCAACCTCATTCTAGTTCTATGGAAATGTGAAATTTGCATGAAGTAGCTAGAGAGCGTAAAGAAGATTTGTGACCCTATACATGTGATAAAGTGGGCTTACATGTGCAGTATATTCTGTGTAAACTAATTAATCAATTAATTAGATTTTATATCTTGGCCCTTTTGGTGAAAAAGAGCAGGTAATAAGAAGGTACCTAGTGGATCTTAAGTAATCATATTTGTTGAGCCGTCGGTACATGATTGATATCCGTATTAGCATCTGAGGATTCAGGATTAGTAATTAATTAAATTAGTTATAACAATGCCCCATATTTGCCAATCTAACTATCAGAAAAATACCATTTAACGATGGAAAATTCATAGCTAAATGACTATTTTCAGTCGTTAATATTTTCCGTCGCTAAATGAAAATTTACTTATAGAAAATAGCCATCTAGCGATGAATTTTTCCGTCGTTAAATGACATTTTTCTGGTAGTGAATTTATCTATTCCGGCCATATTGTTGCTTACTTTCAGACCTCTTTTTTTTTTTCTTTTTCCTTTTTCAAGATTGATAAAGCCAATTATGTTTCAAAGTGGGAGGAATCTTCAACCTTCAGACTTCAAACAAGGATCATTAAGTGGATGACCATTTGGCCGCTTACCTACCGTAACGAAAACCATGCATGTAATATAATATTGAAGTAGTAATATGTGTTTATCAACAAGGATCACCTTTATTTTTCTTTTGTGTTCTCACAGCTTTTCCCTTGTTTCTTCTATGTACCTTCTCTTTCTTGTCCTCCTCACTCTCTTTAACTTGATTATTAATTAACGCCTTACCGACATTATTCAATATATTGCTTTGAATGCTATTTTTCTGGAATCTTTAAGGATAAAGTGGTTATTAATATCATGTAAATATGACTTCATTCAGAATGCTGGGTTCTTTTTTTTTTTTAAGAAAAAATGATATACCAATTGGATTTTATAGCTAAAAGTTCACTTTTTTATACACTATTATCAAATATCTTGTGTTTTTTCTACATCATATTACTATATATTCCACTTTATTCAGTTTGAGGTTCCTTGCTAGCCTTCCTAGTATAGGTGTCCCATCAGAGGCTCAAACTCGATACCCAAAGGGATCTAGTAGAGCTTTACACCGCTTGACCAACTATATGCTAGTTAACCAGTACGGCTTGATTCTAATCCCTTGTAATATAATGAATTAAAGTTCGAATCTCTATTGAGAATGATGCTCACTTTTAATGTATGACATTGTTTCGAATGAATTTGCCTCAATAAGATGTACTTTAGCAAAAAGAAATCTATTGGTCAAAAGTGCATGTTTTAGTCTTCTAAATTTATATAATATTTTATTTTAGTGATTTAATTTACAAAGTATGATATTTTATTTAAGTGTTTTAATTTTATAAAGTACTTATCTTTATAGTCATTTAACCTTGACATCGGGTTATAAGCATTAAAAAAAAGCATGTTTACACAATAAAACTCATTTCACATATTTACCTTGTAAACCGTATATTGAAAAAATAGCTTTCACCGTTAATACCGTTAATCTTAAATGATAATTTTTGTGCCAATTATATATATTTTAATGCAAGTAAACTTAGAGTATATCGGTGTTTATGAGTATTCAATCCGTGTTTAAAATTTTAATTTGGGCATTTTTTGTTTATAAAATTACAGAATTAGGATTAAAGAAAAAAAACATACACATTATACGATTTAGGTAAAAAAAACTTCATATATCTAATTTAAAATTAAAAGAACTAAAGATATGCTTTTGAGGGTTTTCATAACATGCATTTTGGGCGTTGACTGATTTAGATTAAACCGGGGGTTTGAGTAAATGAATGTAAAGCTTTCTCTACTGGCAATCTTCTTTACACACAAAATTTGGACCGGATATTTTACTTTAAGAAGCCAGCATTAGACCATTTGAATGAACTTTCAAATGTAAAATAAAGGTGGCTTTCTTAATTTTGTGTTTCTGGA
>JANTPZ010141386.1:0-59913 GCA_025593235.1 Vachellia pachyceras | reverse complement strand
AACGCTCGAACCCTGTAACATTCAAACTTGAAACCCTCAAACCCGGAACCCCAACCCTAACCCCAAACCATAATCCCAAAATAAACCCTCAACCTCAACCCAAATCCTGCAAACCTCAACCCAAATCCATAAATAAATCCTAAACCCTAAATCCTAAACTCTAAACCCTGAACCCGAAACGCTAAATAATCAAACCTAATCCATGAACCCTTTAGGTTTTCGAGTTTTAGTTTTAGGGTTTAAGGTTAAAGTTTTAGGGTTCTAGGTTCGGGGTTGGGGTTTTGGGCTAAGGGTTTGTTTAAGGTTTAGGGCCGTAAACTCGAAACCCTGAACCCGAAACCTTGAATCGTTAACCCTCAACCCCTAGCACGAAACAACAAACCTGACCCCAAGCATTAACCCTAAACCCTGAAATTGCCCTAGAACATGAATCCTGATCCCTCAATCAAAACCATAATGACTAAATATATGATAAAATGTTAAACTTTTTTTTTTTTTTGTTATTGAGCATATTTCTTGCGTTTTCTGTCAAGGACCAATCCACTTTTTTCATATTAATGATATTTTTGTTAAATTATTTTTTGAGCCACATGATGTTCATTTATTTTATTTCACCTATTGTTGGTTACTAATGTAGTCCATTCATTTGGAGATAAATCTTGTTGCTAATGACCTTTTAACCAATTTTTTACATTGTTTCATTATTCAATTGGGATCCCTCTCATGACTTAATACATTTTCAATGATGAAGCAAATGCAGAAAGAAAAGGAAGTGATAAAAAAAATCAAAGTCTAAATTGCATTATTTCTACTATAAATAAAATAAATTTGGAGTATTAGGGATATGAAATAAAAGAAATTTTGTAATTTCTTAGTCAAAATTTGTAGAAATAGGGTAACTTATAAAACGGAGAAGCATAGTAAATTAAGTAATGGATTATCACTTGTTAATTTACTATATAAGGGGTTTAATGGTTTAAAGTTCAGGGTTTATGGTGAACGGTTGAGGGTTTAGGGTTCAATTCGATTATCTTGTGAATCACATTATTTTTGAAAATTTTACATACAACATGTCTAAATGGATTGGTCTTTGATATTCCTAAAATCAATGATCAATTATTTTTATAAATTTAAGTTTAATTCAAATGTTTGAAATTTGAATGTGTTTTTTAACCCTAATTTGTTATATACCTAAATTAATTACAACCATCTCTCCCCTATTCTTTCTCATACCTTTATAAACAATGATATAATTGGGGAAAAAACCTAGCACATTAATTACTTATAACCAATTTTAGCTAATCTATATTTTTGTATTATTTGTAACAAAAAGTTCAGGAGAATACATAATGCGACCGAATGGCTTTATCCGTAAATCTAGTAAGCTAGGATGGGATTTAATGATTGAAGACATTAAACCTGCAAAATGCTTCAATAATTTCTCCCAATGTTGAAAGTTTATCGGTCAGAATACGCACTATGCATAATTTCATATATTTTATGGGCTGAAATGAATATAACGGGTATGGTAGAATTTATGTTTCTATCTTCAGGAGAGAATTGAGGGAAGTGCTATTAAACCGTTGAGCAAACCCTCGAATGACAATAACAATAACATCTCGAAGGTGGCGGGAGTGCACCACCAAGTCCGCTTCATTCTCACTATCGACGACAATCCTGAGTCGGTGTTGATCATTCCTAACGAGCTCCACCTGTTGCATATATATTTGTGTCAATACCAGAAATAAGGCTACCCTTTTGAAACAGGCATACAGCCAAGCAGTGCAAAGATCAGATAAAATTTATCTAAGAGTATCTGTAGGTTTATACCACAAATTTCAACGCCTATCTCGGTCAATACTTATTCCGCTAGCTTTAATTGACAACCAACTGATTAATTATGCAAAATGGACATTTCTAGGTATGGACAACAATAAAATTGTGGGTGAGGCTAAATGGAATAAAAACAGGTACATTTGTTAAAGTAAGAAATTTTATGGCTGTTAAAGTTGTAAACGGTGTAATTTAGATATTTCTATTTTCAGCTATTAAACAGGCTGCTACACACTTCAGACCCTCAAATCTCTCAAGGAGAGTTACTTATGAGGTAGAATTACCACCTCAATCTAGAATAAACCCTGATTTTAACATTTCTTTATTCAAGACGTGTGTTAATCCAGGGTATTCAGTGCTGATTATGTGGGTCGATTTGCTTTGGAGCTTGAAGAGATCTTGGAAGGAAAGATGGCCACGAGAGGACATCGACCTATGTTTCAGTCTCTAATTCGATGGAAAAATTCAGGTCTAGAGAATGGTACATGGGAGGACTTACAAGTCCCTAATTTTTCCAGTCTTATTTTGTATGTTGTTAGTTAGTTGCAGCAATGGGCAGGGTATATATTCCCTGATATTTCTGCACTCCCTTTTCTGTTCAACCAATGCTAATCCTCCTCACGATTGCAACACTAATGCTATAGCTACCTGCGACATCACAGATAATAAAGAAATATAGAACCAGATTTCTGAGCCAGTCAAACTTACATGAAATGGAGGAGCATAACTCCCACGAATTTCTGTATTAGGAAAAGAAGTCTTGGAGGCTGGCTTTACCACCTTGACCCTTTTCCTGTTAATATCTAAGATTCGTCTCTCAAGACTTCCCACTGCAGGAATCTGTAGGAATAGTGATATCAGAATTAGGATTTACCACTTTTCCATCATTTCAAAGTTAACATAATCTTAATTGTTAAAGCAAGTGACATAGAAATCTGGACCTTTTTTGGAGTTTGATTTTTGTCACACAATACCTGTCATCAAAGTATAGTTTATGAAGAAGAAAAACTAACGGGTCATAAAGAAATGCATAAAGTCTAGCAAACTAAGGCCAACAAAGCTATCAGATTTCAAATTAAAAAATTTTAAGTTTGATTATAAATTGGAACTAGACATCCACTCCTGAGAATTCTTGGAAAATCAGCTCAACATCGAAACAAAAATCACTCCTTCAACTACAAAGCTATAAAATTATTTTACAGTTCCATCACTCATTCATTATCTTTAATTGTATGAGGTTTGTACCATTTATGTATTATCTCTTGAAGTTGATAGACAAGCATAATCACAGCACATTTTCATGTGGAAAAAATTTATGTATAAATTTGATGTCGATGCTACTAGGTAATAAGAACTTGATGATGAATTTTCCTCCCCAACTCTGCACCTCATAATTGAGTCTTTCAAAAGGATTTCTCCTAGTCAAGCTTTTATCGGAGATGTATAATTTACCTCAAACTTCACTGATCCGAGATCAAGCTTCTGCTTTACTTCTCTAAGAATATCAGGCTCTGCAAAGGAAATTCATGAGATCTAACAACCAGAGCCTCCGCAAACCAAAAGCATAGAATGATAAGGAAAACAGGTGAATGAAGGAACAATATTGCTTCATGAACAACATTACAACCAGACAAGGATTATCAAATGGAAAACTTGCATTCACTGGATTAGACATTTTCAAGGTAGATAACTTTCTTTCCTTTTTGGGGAGGGGACTAGGTATCTGGTACCACCATATGGATTGAGAAATTTCCAAAAAAACATTTAAAACAATCATATTGATTATATATCGAAAATAAATGTCATGTTAATGTCATCAATATTAAACTGTCTGCAATCCAAAATAGATTATCAACTTACCAACCGTAATTGACTCTGTTGATGCAGAAATTGGCAGCCCCTCTACTCCATCCTCTCTTACTGGAGTATAGATGGCGACCAACCTATAGCCAACATCATCAACATTTGCTTCATACATTCTTCCAATTTCCCCTGGAATATAAAAAATTGGGAGAAAAAAGTTGTTGGACCACAGAAAATGCTGACCAAATGACACAAACAAAGGCCAAGAAATGGATATACGTAGTAGCAGAAAACAAAGAACAAGCTAAGCAACTAGTGGGATTTATTCCTGTTGTAAAAGAGACCATTTAAATCAAGTATTGACTTCCTACTTCCTAAAAGAAAAAATGGCCTTGGCTAATCATCTTCTGGGCTCTTGTTTCAGCACAAAAATGGGATAGCATGATACATGAAAATAAAAAAAAATAAAGAAATAAATTTTGTTACTTATCAGTATTTTCTGTAACAAATTGAATGTTATGCCAATATGATAAAGATATGCATATCAACCTTGTTTAGACAAAAGTATGATACATCAATATAATAAAGATAGCACGACACATGAAAATAAAAAAGAAAACAAATAAGTTGATTATTATCAGATCTCACAATGAGCCTGTAATCATGAGGTGCCAACACTTCCTTTCAACTTGAGTATAGCTTGGAGATAAGAATGTCACTTTTCTTCATGTTAGTATACATCATGTTTTCTTCTTCAGTAGTGAAGGTCTTGATGTCTTGATTTTGGGCATCCACTCCTTTAGCTTTTTTGATGTAGAGATCTTGGTTTTTCTTCTTCCTTCACTTTGTAGCAAGGGGCTCCAATTTTGAACATACACTCCTTGGACTTGAAAGAGAGATATGGGTCTTTTGATAAGTGATAGACACATCATTAAAGGTGGCTAAATCAACTGGTTCTGGGAAAGCAACAATGGAGGATGGCATGTGAAATGATGCAAGAACAACCGAGAAAATTGGCTAGTGCAATAGTGGATGACAGTTTGACTTCATGGAGTAGTCAACTAAGAATTTTTAGACATAGTGAAGGGTCACATGACTCAGTTTTTATGTTGATGGAAGTAAAATACAAGCCTTGCTTTTGAGTCTTTGAGGTTAAGGGATTTCATACCAATTTATATTATGTTCGTGGCATTTATAGTGGAGGTAAGGAAGGCAAACGTAGGACCAGTGGCTTAGATCAGGAGGCCGTAACTTGGCCAACTTAGGTTAAACAAAGAATAAAAGGCTGTCAGCTATAATTATGTGAAGAATTATGAAATTCAGAAGTTCTTCTTGATCTATCTTTTTACGAATAGGAGTTGGTACATGTAAATTTTAGAAATCAAATTTGATTTTTTTCCTTATTTGCTTCCTGATTTGTTGCCTAGGATTAGGAGAGGATTATTCCCATTAATCACTTGATTGTAATTGCTGATTTTGCCCCCTTGATTGAGCTCTCAGCACCTATATAATGTACCCTTTCCTCTCAATAATATGTACAACAATGAGAGCTTACTCTCAAATATGGTATCAGAGCCTGAGAGAGGGCTAGAGAGAGGGAGACAGAGGGCCTCCCTGAGTCCTCCATTTAGTGAGTGTTCGTGAGCCAAGAAGGAAGTGTCCATGAGGCGAGAAGAGCGAGACTGAGAGCAAGTGAGAGAGAGAAAGAGAGGATCTCCCAATCAAAGGGCAGTTGCTGACACCGCCGACCCCATCAGCCCCAGACGTTGCCGATCAGAGAGTTCCCCGAAGACGACACCAATCAAAGCCACACTTGGAAGCCACGCATCACACCCCGTCTCTGCTCATAGCTTCGTTGACGACACGCGCTCCACCAACTTCTACAGACACCGCCGAACGGCCAGTCCCCGAAGTCTTGCATCAATCTAATGCAACGCATGAACACCAAGCGCCGTCACCCCTGTAAAGCGCGTGAACACCATGCGCCGTCGTATTTCATGTGCCACTGACTCCTGCTGTCCAGAAAATGGATTCAGATGACTCCTTTCCATTTTTTAGATATGTTTAAAGGCATTCAACCAATATAGACTCAACTCCTATGCCCTTGTAAGTGGTACAAGTCTTGAAACTCAAACTAATACCTATTCTTCCATCTCCAACATGAATTTGGTGCAATCAGGTAAATCCATTATAGATCTTAATGCAATGGTGACCAGTACAAGCACCTCGATAGTAGATTCTGGAGCAACAGATCATATGTCTGGTAATAAGTCTTTATTTACCAGCATCAAGTATTGCCATGAGAATCTCAGAGTAAAAGTGGATAATAGATTATTTACAAAGGTTGAAGGAATTGGGACTGTAGTATTATCTGAACATCTTGAGATTCACAATGTGTTGTTTGTGCCTGCCCTCACATGCAATTTAATTTCCGTAAGCAAGCTTACTACCAACCATAATTGTTGGGTGATGTTTAGCTCGAAAAGTTGTGTATTTCAGGATTTGACATCAGGGAGGAGAATTGGAATCGCTGCTAATGAATGGGACGGACTCTATTATCTGGAAGGTTCGAGTACCAAGAAGAATGGAGCAAGGAAGGCACTGGTTAGCTCCAATTATGATAATAAAGACATAAGCTTGTGGCACATAAGGTTAGGCCACCCATGTTTTAATTACATGAAGCATGTGTTTCCACATTTATTCAAAAAAGATTCTTCTCCATTTCATTGTGAAACTTGTCAATTGGCCAAACAAATCCGATGCTCTTATCCCAAATAAAACTACAAATCTACAGTACCATTTACCTTAATCCATAGTAATATATGGGGTCCTGGCAAAATAAAAACCTTGAACCAAGAACGGAGGTTTGTCACATTCATTGATGATCATACATAGATTACCTAGGTATACTTGATGAGAGAGAAATCTAAAGTGCTCCAAATATTCAAAAGATTTCATTCCTTTATCCAAACCCAATTCCGCACCCCCATTAAAGTGTTGAGAAGTGACAATGCCAAAGAATACTTGAGTCGGCCTTTCAGAGATTTCCTTGATCAATAAGGAATTCACCATCAAACTTCCTATGTATACACAACCCAACGCTAAAAGGAAAAATAGGCATCTCTTGGAAGTAACCCAAGCCCTTATGATTGAACAAAATGTTCCACATGTATTTTGGGGAGATGCCGTGTTAACAGTTGCCTACCTCATCAATCGGATGCCATCCAAAATTCTCAACTTTAGCACGCCAATTCAATGCCTCCTTGAAACATATCCAAACTGTCCCCTCCTATCTGCTATACCCCAGAAAGTGTTTGGATGTGTTGTATTTGTGTATAACCATAATGGGGAAAAATTAAATGCTAGGGCCAACAAATGTATCTTCTTGGGATACTCTTCTACCCAAAAGGGCTACAAGTGTTATTGACCTACCACTAGAAAACTTACAGTATCCATACAGTCTTTTATGAGGATGATGCCTACTACCCCAAATTGCCTATTTAGGGGGAAAACAGTGGTATGGAATAGCTAATTTGGGAACCTGAACATCCCACAGTATCTGAAATCCCAGAGATACCCTTACCAACAAACCAGCCCGAAAATCCCACAGAACCTGGAATCCTAGAAATACCCATAACAAACCAACCTGAACCTGCAATCCCAGCTTCTCAAAACATAATCTAAACTGTGGAACCAACTTCTCTGAACACAACCCGAACTGTGGAAACCAATGCTGAGATTGACACTGGGGTAGCTGGACAACCTAGTCCCGATGAGACGACAATGCAGGAGCAGGAGTAAGAAAGCAACAATAGAGTCTCGAACATTCCAAGGCAACGCTATGACTCTAACCCGACGTCAAATTATGAGGAATCAGGCTGCCTATTGCACTCAGTAAGGGGGTAAGATCGTGTACTCAGCATCCCATTCAGAGGTTTGTCTCATATGGAAATTTATCTGCTAGGATGCAGAGTTTTGTTGTGAATAGTGCACAGATCAAAGTACCAGATACATTCCAACAAGCAATGGCTGACCCTAACTGGAAATGGGCAGCAGAAGAAGAGTTGAGGGCTTTAAAAGAGGAAAAAAAAATGGGAGATTACCACACTTCCTAGGGGAAAGAAACTAGTAGGATGCCGATGGATCTTCACTCCAAAATTCAATCCAGATGGAAGCATAAATAAATATAAAGCAAGGCTAGTTGCAAAAGGGTACACTCAGACACAGGGAATGGATTATCAGGAGACCTTTGCACCAATAGAAAAGTTCAACACCATCAAAGTCCTTTTGTCTGTAGCTACCAACCTCGATTGGTCTCTACATCAGTTGGATGTCAAGAATGCTTTCCTGAATGGAGATCTATAGGAGGAAGTGTACAAGGAGGTCCCAGATGGAGTGATGGCACCGCAGAATTCTATCTGCAAACTTCACAAATCTCTATATGGCCTAAAGCAATCTCCACGGGCACAGTTTAATAGGTTTGCTAAAGCAGTCAAGAAGTTTGGCTATGCCCAAGTGCATGTGGATCATACCCTTTTCATCAAGCATGATGAGGGAAAAGTGACTATTCTGATTGTGTATATGGATGAGTCATAACTGGAAATGATGAATCATCCATCACCCAAATCAAGAATGCCTTAGTAAAGGAGTTTCAGGTTCTAAAATGATGCACCATAAAATTCACATCTATTAAATTACCCAAGAGAGATATATATACATCAAGGAGGAGCCTTCTTATTAATGGCTCATTATTATAATTAAATAAGTAAAATCATAATTCTAATTCTAATTCCTGATTGTAAAGGATCTCAATCATATCTCAACATAGGTCAAGGACCTAGGACAAATGAGGTATGGAAAGGGATCAATGTGTCACAACGGAAGTATACGCTTGATTTACTTCAAGAAACAAGGATGCTAGGAGTGAAACCAATGAGACTCCAATGGAAGACTCATGCAACCTGGAGGTCAAAGCGGAAGGAGTACTTGTAGACTCTGAGAGGTATAGGCGATTAGTGGGCAAACTGATACACTTAACTCACACCCGACCAGACATTAGACATGCAATCAGTGTGGTCAGTTTGTTCATGTACCAGCCTCAAGAAAAACATATGACAGCTGTTTACAGGATCCTACGCTACTCAAACTCAACCCCGGAAGAGGAATTTATTTTGAAAATGGAAGTACCAGAAATATAGAGATCTACAAGATACATATCATGCTAGATCGGTGGATAACCGTAGATCGATAATAGGTTATTGCACTTGTGTTTGGGGCAATCTTGTCACTTGGCAAAGCAAGAAGCAGACCATAGTATCCAGAAGCAGTGCTGAAGCTGAATTAAGAGCCGTGGCTCTTAGGGTATGTGAAGGGATCTGGCTCATCAAACTTCTAAAGGAGTCAAGGATCCCATACGAAGGCCCTTTAGACTGCTGGTGTGACAACAAGGCAAACATAGAGATGACCAAGAACACAGTCTATCATGATCGAACAAAACATGTTGAAATTGTAGGCACTTCATCAAACCAAGTTGAAGGTGGCATCATTAAATTAGATTATATGCGGTCAACAAACCAAGTTGCAGACATCATGACCAAGCCTCTACCTCGAGTCAAATTTGAAGGACTTCGAAGGAAGCTGGGAATGATAGATATATATTCTCCAGCTTGAGGGGGAGTATTAGAAATCAAATTTGATTTTTTCCTTATTTGCTTCCTGATTTGTTAACTAGGATTAGGAGAGGATTATTCCCATTAATCACTTGATTGTAATTGCTGATTTTGCTCCTCTTGATTGAGCTCCCGGCACCTATATAATGTATCCTTTCCTCTCAATAATATGTACAACAATGAGAGCTTACTCTCAAATAGTAAATGAAGTAGTTGAGTCTAGAGATCAGACATGATCAAGGAGGAAAACAAGGGGCAATAAACAAAATATTGAATAAACTGTAGTGATAAACAATGGACAATCACAAAATGAATGAACTCCCAAAACAAAACAAAAAAACAAAATGAGCACATAATCACAAGATTCCAATAGTCCTTATGATTCCATATTGAAACTGAATTTTCAATAACTAAACAAGAAATACATTTAAGATTTAAGAATTAGCTTACCTGGTATAGAGATCAGGTCAGGACTTCCAACCATTGATCTAAGCCACTGGATCCTACTTTTGCCTTCCTTACCTCCACTATAAATGCCACGAACAGCATATAAATTGGTATGAAATCCCCTACCCTCAATCTCCAGCTTGTCAATTCTGGGAATGCCTAAGAATTTAAAAAAAAACAGATAAAAACACTCATATGAAGGTACAAAACAAAACAGAAAGCAGGGAAAAGATAAAAGAGGTAGAACCAATATAGGGCTTGTTTGGGGAGGCCATTTGCCTCCCCAAAAGTCATTGCCGCGCTTACCGAGACAAAATTCCTCTCACATATTTACCTCGAAATATGTGTTTCCAAACAACCCCATAAATAGCTTTGCTTCAACACCTTTATTTTTTTTTTTCATTACAGAGCAAAAGAACTACCAATGATTAAAAAACAAATGACTGAGGTAGATGTTTTAAAACAATACATTAATTTCATATATATATATATATATGATATCATTCACGTTTTCTTTTGTTTGAATGTGAAAATCATACTTAATTGAAGCTTTACCTCTAGTTCTAATGCATTTTATAAATATATAAACGAACTTGTAAATACGTTCAACCATGTTTGGTTAAATCACAAAATGAACACTTAAAAAACTTGTGAATCTGTTAGTTTGACCACAATCAGAACAATGAACCTTGAATGAACTGGTAGTTTACATGTTCAATGGTCAACTCAGTTTTAAAGCATCAATTGCGGTAGATCAGAAACATCAATTATAATAATATTTGGACATAAGGATTGATATTTTCCAGTTCCCGGGATTCAAATCTCCCATTGGAACCCAACACAAAAGAATATTGATCCTTGCAACCAGTTCCTTCTCATTGTAGCCATCTCATGCTAAAGCAAGACAACCTAACCTGACCAACTTAAAACATTTTTGCTCGAGAACTCAAAATAGGGTACAATTACAATGGGAGAGTACTTATGAAATCAAAAGGATTACCTGGCAATACAGATATTGTCTCAACAAATACTGCCTCAGTTGATCTTTCAAACACATCAGTCACAATGCATTCACATTTCAATCGACAACCAATGTCCTCTAGGCCCACCTTGTAGGAGCAAGAACATTGTGCAGGTAATGGCTCATACGACAATCTGTCTCCCATTTCTGATGAACGAAACCTGCAAATATATTCATCAATACATGGGAGTTGAGCAACAATGTAGCAGCCCACTGGAAAGTTCTACAAGTAATGATGAAGAAAATTATCCAACAAGACGAGACTTTCATGAAAAATAAACAATGTCAGTCCAATATTCAAGCTACTGAATTAACAAAACTAAATTAAATTTCCTACTGTTGTCTTGTGACTCTTAAGAAAATTGCTGAACATACACAAGGAAATTGGGGTGTTACTCAGATTAATAGCATGCAGGATCAATGCAAAAAATAACACTATACCATTGATATTTTATGTCTTTTATGTATTTGCTCCAAACTTGTTGCTGAGTCTCACTTTTTGGAATCACTTCAACAGCTGTTAGCATATCACCTTCAACCGCTTTTCCAGTAACAGCAAGAACCTCTACAGTTGGAAGCTCTATAGAACGATGCAGAATCCACATTTAAAACATGTTTGCAAGGTCCAGCAAGTAGATTGACATATAATTGTTCCAAGAAAAAAAAAATCTTATTTGAAATATTTTAAAACAAAGTACAAGCACCTACAAACTTGGTTACCTGGGAGAATAATATCAGTTGGATCAGACAACCTGAGTTCTCCCACAACTGAATCTGACCGAACTGGCATGTATCTGGGAACGAAATACATATTAATCAGACAGGGTTTGAAAGATAAAATACTTCATCTGTCGGTTATTAAAGCTTAATCCCAAGAGTTACTTTATTAATTGTATTTTCTGCTAATTTTTATTCGTTTTTATCCAGTATGTAGTCAACAGTATATTTTGTTAATTTTTTGTCATCTATTGTAGATTATTTGTTTCTGGTCCTCTATCATGTCCTCTGTCCTGTACAGTTGATTGAACCATATTTTATCATGCCTTTCATTATCTAATTTGGGGATTTCATCATCTTCCTTGGGCCTATATTGCATGAATTAGCACTTATTTTGGTTAGGAAAAATTGTACGAAGTTACAGCTAATTAGGGGCAAAATGGCCATACTCTGTTGTTTTATTCAAGCAATTGGTTTCTTGGGATTTTTCATGCTGCCTTGTGCTAAAATTAGATTGTATGTTGCCTTGGAGAAAGTTGAAAGAATTCTAGAAATGACGAATAGAGACCTGGCATTTCAGAAAATTACAGAAAAAGGACACTAATTAATGACAGTCAAGGACTCCAAATGCCAAAACGGCAAGGACCAAAGCAAAACTGCAACGTTTTGAAAGGGCAACAGTTTCAAATTATAAGAGAATGAAACTAAGGTTGACACACAGATTTTGTGTTTTTGTGGAGGATACCACACGATTTGAGTGCATGATTGAGAGAAATCAGGGATTTAATTGTAAATGTGATTGGGAAATAATTAGGGATTTGATTGTTATTTCACTTGATTGTAATTGCATAGCTTTTGGCCACAATCATAGTTTTTGTACAACACGGAAGGACCAAGCATGTCGAAGTTGATGGTCATGTTATCAAAGAGAAAGATAATGGGTCATCTGTAGGTCAGACATGATCAACAAATATAATTTGACGAGGAGAGTGTGGTAAATATCAGTAGTTGATGTAAATATTCTTTGTACTGTTAAAGTGATTAGGGGAATTAGTCATTATTGTATATAATTATAGCTGATTGTTACTGATTTCTTGGTCAGATCACATGGTATATCATTGATCCTTTGTATCAGTTTTGGATAATCAAAATAAAGAGATAAAATTGAAATAGTTACCCAAATAGCAAACGGCAATTGTAATCAGAATCAGAAACTTCATAAGTTTTAGAATTCACTGCATCAATAAGTTCAATGGCTCCGCCCTTATTTTCTCTGTACCAGCTGAAGAGGCTTTCTCCTTCATATCCCCCAAAATATTCACCTCCACCAGAATAAATTCCAGTCGACAACTTCTTCACATGGACATTAGCAACTATTGGAGGAGCTGAAAATTTCACCTTAGAGTAAGATAACAACACATATATACATACCCATGCTCAGACATCAAACGTTAAGAACAAAATTTAAGGTGGGAAGTATGATTTATAAATTTAAAACTAATCAAGCTTATCAACCGCTGGAGTGATAAGTATCAAACATAAGAATTATAAGGAAGTCCTAAACTTATATATAGTTTATTATATCCTTAATATTAAGTTCCTCAACAAATACATATTGTAGATTTTTACAGGTTCTTTTTTTCTGGCCAAAAGGCGTAGGATTTAACTGAGGGATACAAGTGTCTGCAAAAAATGACACGGCTGTTATATTTTTTAAGAACCATTCACTTGTGTTTTGATTGGAGAACCTGATAAAAAGGATACAATAACTACATAAATTTATTCCCAATAAAAAAGGGAAAAACAAGAATGTCTATATTATAAACATAGCATAAGTAAACGTTAAGAAAGAACTGCAGATATTTATACCAGCGGATACTGGAGAACTGGAAATTGAAGTCAATGACTCCCCCCGTTTTCCATCAGCACGAATAGGTACCCAACACAAAGCTAAATAAGCTCCAACATCTTCAAGTGATGGCTTATAAGTTCTGACAAAATAAAGAAAATAATCACAGAAAGCTTAAACTAAAGAAGTCATCTTTCTTAAAATCAGAGCATAAGGCTTTGACTCACGGCTCTGTCCCACATATGACCATATCTTCACAAGAATTAGATATATTCAGCAACGCAGAACCTTCAAGCTTATTCTTTGTCCGATACCAAATATATTCCCCAATTCCTTCCTGCCCACCCAAATAAGTTTTTTGAGGAGCAACCTCTCTGTCCTCACAGCAGTCCGGAATCAAAAGGTCCAATCCCTTGGGATCCGCTATACAATAGAACACAAACAAACAAACAAAAAATACATTGGGGACACGTCTATTTGTATCAACTTTAAAATTGTATCTCACAATTGAACAATGATATAAAAAAAAGGGTAAATTAACCCCAAAATAAGCAGAAATATATATCTGTCAAGAAATCTGTTATGACCCTTAAATATATGAATAAAGATTTACAAACAGAAATACAATTAAATTTCTCTTTGCATAGGCCATTAGTGAACATATACGTTGCTTGATCCCTTGACATTTATGCAAAGAAGTTTGCAGACAAATGTGAGCATGAATAATCCGATATCGATATCTCCATTAGCACGATAGCATCGGTACATATATGAGCAAAAGAAAATACGAATAATAAATACAAATCTGATCTACTTTGGATCTCTAATCTTCTCCAAATTATCCTCTAATCAATCTCCTAGGATCAGCATCAATCGTACGTTATTATTTACAGATATTATTTACATAATTACCACACTCCCCCTCAAGTTGGATCATAGATATTGATCATGTCTAACTTGTTAACAATGCCTTCAAACATATCTACTGACAATCCTTTAGTGAGTGCATCTGCAAATTGCAATTTGGTTGGAATATAGGATAGACAAATTATTCCATCCTCAACTGTCCCCTGATGAAATGCAGATCTACTTCCACAAGTTTGGTTCGGCTATGCTGGATAAGATTCAGTGCCATAATTATAGCAGCTTCATTATGACAAAAAAGTTTTAATGGAGACTTCATTCATAGATGCGTCTCATTTGCTACTCGCTTTAGCCATAATCCTTCCATTTTGCCTGGGGCTAATGCTCTTAACTAGGACTCAGCACTGCTTTTAGCCACTAGTCGTTGTTTCTGACTTTGCCATGTAACCAAATTTCCCCACATGAAGGTGCAATACCCAGAAATTGACCTGCTATCCACCTAAGTTCCTGCCCAATCAGCATCAGTCAAGATTTCAACTGCCCTTATGTTATTTTTCTTGAAGAAAAGTCCTCTCCCAGGTGTTCCCTTCAAGTACCTTTGGATTTTATACGCTGCCTCCATGTGTTTCTTTCAAGGATCATGCATGTGTTGACTTGCAATACTTACCTCATACGCAATATCAAGATGAGTATGTGAGAGATAAATGAGTTTCCCAACTAATCTCTAGTGCCTCCCTTTATCTGTTGGCATTTCTCTTGTTCCTTTCTCAGTGATGCTTCCTCCTTAATCTTGGCAGCCTTCACATTTCTCTTGGCCTTCTTCTTTGTACTTATTGGCACCTTGCTTGGTCTGCACTCGAGCATACCAATTCCCTTGAGGAGATCAAGAATGTACATTGGGACAAATAGATTCCCTTCTTTGACCTTGCTACTTCCATTCCAAGAAAATATTTTAACCTCTCAAGGTCGTTGACCTCAAATTCAGCCTTCAATGCTTTCTTGATTCAATCCATTTCATCCAAATCACTCCTGATTATGATAATATCATCCACGTACACAATGAGAATGGTTATGAGGGTTCCATTTCTCAAGACAAACATGGCATGTCAGATAGGCTCTCGTTGTAGCCTTCAAATTTGAGCACTGTGGAGAATCTGTCGAGCCATGCTTGAGGAGATTGCTTTAGTCCGTATATAGACTTTTTTAATTTGCATACTTGATGTTCTCTGTCTTTGTGAAATCCAGGTGAAAGGGCTTATATAATTCCTCCTTCAGTTCACTATTTCAAAAAGCATTTTTAATGTCAAGTTGTTGGAGAGGCCAGTCTAGGTTTGCTGCAATTGAGAGGAGCACCCAGATTGTATTTAGTTTTCCCACCGGGGCAAATGTTTCATGGTAGTCAAGACTACAAGTCTGAGTAAATCCTTTTGCCACTAGCCTAGCCTTATATTTGTTAAGGCTTCCATATGCATTATATTTAGGGGTGAAGACCCACATGCAGCCAACTAGTTTCTTTCCTTTTGGTGAATCAATGACTTCCTATGTATCATTTTCTCTAGAGCCCTCATCTCTTCCAACACCGCATCTTTCCATTTTGGTACTTCAAGAGCTTCATAAACATTGTTCAACACCTTAATCTTATCCAAATTGGTGACAAAACTATAATGTTCTTGAGTAAGATAAGAATAAAACATATACTTCTATATAGGGTGCTTGGTACAAGAGCGAGTTCTAGATAAGGATCAATTACTGGTTCGGAAACTAGCACGTCTTCAGGTATTATAGGCCTTTCTACTTGTCTGTTTCTTCTTGGTACATCTTATACCATGCGGAAGAATGTGAGCATGAAAAATCAGATCTCGATATCTCCATTAGCATAATAGCATCGATACATATAGGCACAAAAGAAAATCCAAATAATAAATACAAATCTGATTTGATTTGGATCCATAATCTTCTCCTAATTATCCTCTAATCAATCTTCTAGGATCAGCGTCAATCATACGTCATTATTTACATATATTATTTACATAATTACCACAAAGTTCCCCTTCAATTTTTTTCTCTGGTAAATTATTGGTCAACCTCAACATTTTAAGTCTTGTCAAGTTTTATATTCTGGGATAGCTTGATTGCAGATTTATTATCATAGTTGGGCTTCATGGTAAGTGCCGTATCAATTCTTAATTGCTCTGGAACTCTTCCAATCCACATTCCTTCACAAATTCCACAAGCAACAGCCATAAATAATAAACTGTGTTGTCAAGGGCTCAAAATAGAAAATATGTTTAAAATGGGATTCCCCATGGGTTGTGGCACACAATAATTGTCATGGTAATGAGAAGGACTCCAAAGGCATCATATTAGAAGAAACATCAGAAGGGACAACTGAAATATTTGTCTGGTTAAACTTCCATAGGCTGAAATTCACTACAACTCTCCCCTTATATTGAAGATTAAAAATTAATAGGTTATTCCATATGAAATGTAACATCATGACTAACAGGCAGTCTTTTGGAAACAGAATAATAGCATTTATATTCCTTCTGAGAAGCGAAATAACCAAGGGAAATACATTTGACGGCCTAAGGATCCAATTTATTATGGTATAAGGTAGGGAACCCATGCTAGTTATATAATAGAAATGTTGACTCTTTTGCTTGTTAAGCAAGTTAAAATCCAAGCAAACAAAAAACCATCATCCTTCATAGCAATATCAACCTTCTGGACCCTTTTGCATTTGTTCAAGCCTAAAACAAAGTTCTGAGATCAGAAAATGGTAGGTGCATTAGTTATGACCTTAGAACCTTTCTTGGGGGCCATGGCATACTTCATCAAACCACTTGTGTGAATACTACCATCCAATGTGCCTGATGAATGAAATGAAGAATCCTTCACTAGTCAAGTTAGAATTTGTGTAGCACAACACTAGGAAGCGGGGGAAGCCAATTCATCACATTAAAAACCAAACTTTGGAAATAGAAAAACACTTCATTAAGGAGAAACTTAACAACAGAATCCTTACTTTGTTTTATATCTCTTCCCAAGCTTGCTAACCTCATAATAAAGTTTCTACCTAGAATGATTTTTGAACACCTTACTGGCAAGTTGGGTACGTTTGACATTACTCCCTAGCCTTAGAAGGAGGAAGATATATTAATGCAGTAGTTTTACAGGTGGAATAGATCTTGTCATGTTTGGCATTACCAATTAAAATTCTAAAATAGGCATGTAAGTTTACTTTGTAACTTAAATTAACGCATTCTTAATCTAAAAGTTTGAAATTTCTCACGTAACAAAATATTTGTGAATTTTGTAATTAGCAAGTTTGATGTTATTAATAATTAATGAACCATATGGGCCCATGGTAGCTAAGATATGCCAACTATCTTGCTTAGATATGTTGCCTTTGTGCATTACATTAGATATAGAAAACAGAATCATAAAACAGGATTTTGCAATGCTTTCTTTTTTAGCACACTGATCTCTGCTTCTCCAAGAGACAATTCAAGATCCGTTAAAATTCTCCAAATATTTAACTTCATCTTACCAGGAGATACCACATCAGATACAATGCTCTTTACACTCCCTTTGCTTCCATCTTTTCGTATTGGAGTATAGACTAGTTCAATGCAAGCACCAACATCCGCAAGAGTCAAATCCAGAAATTCTACACATTACAAAGATTTAAATATTTAAATTTAAAATAATGAATAAATAAGCAAACCAATACCAAGTAACCACGCAAAACTCACCATGATTGCCTATCTTTTCTTTTACACCAGAGTTTGTTACCCTAAACCACCTGTATGTGCAATCTCCTCGCTCACTAAAATAAAATTAAGGGAAAAAAACTGTCCACATCAGGAAAAAATCAAAAGGGATAAAATTAGGTGATGGTATTATGTATTTAACATATAAAGATGAATGGCATAAATCTGACCCTCCACTATAAACAGCATTAAAGCTCAATCGTTGCCCCTCTATCATCAATCCAAGAAATTCCAGAGAACAACACGTCGGGGGACCTAAATTGTATTGTCATTCAAAAAATAAGTGATGGATCAAAAGAAAATATTGCAAAGGTTATAACTAATGATATGGACAAAATATGTAAACCAAATGAAAACTTGCTCAGCTTATTACCAGGTAATATTTGCCCCACTTGTTTAGAAACGGCTATAGGACCACGAGCCCAATCATTACGGATGGGTTCACATGAAACAGAAATAAAGAAGCCGATGTCTTCAAATGAGAGCATATACGATGCAGTAGTGGCATCCCTAATATCACTTTGTGCGCCATCTGTGTTGGTCTGTTCAAATAATGTCAGCCAATTAAATCTCTCCCTTCCAAGTAATCATTTATAACAAGTAAACAATGACAATCTTCTAGCCAATTCATGAGTTATATGAATGAGGAGCATATGAATCTAATTATTAGAATTCTACAATATCTAAAGATGCCTCCTCGTATGGGCTTGTTTTCCAAGAAAGAGGTCAAGAGGGGCCTGGAGATTTTCGTTGATGCTGATTATGGAGGTTCAGTGCCAAACAATAGATCTACTGCAGGGTACGTGTAGAATAATTCAGAGTTGCATGGTCTAATACACATTCTATTGAGACGAATGTATGGTACAAGAGCAAGCCTTCTTTCTCAAGGAAATGGGTAATTCCATGTCATCATTCTCTTCTACCTGTAATTACTCAATATTTTCTTCTACCAATGAAGGATTCATCACCACTTCAGGAATTGATGACACCTCAGGCATGACTGGCTCTAGTCTGTCTATCTTTTCTGGAGTGCACTTTACTCCATCTTTATCAATCTCATCTCCAACACCTTGAGGCAACATTATGTGATCAAGGTCATCTATAAGTGGTAAGGCTCTAGCTGGTATGGCCAGTGGTAAGGGCTCAAGTATATTTTCCACCTAAAATTCACTCCATCTCTCCATTTGAATTGAAGGAGTGGCGTAGCAGGAAGCATGTTCAACAAAGGTCACATCACGACTAACAAAGAGGCATTTGGAAAGAGGATCATAACATCTGTATCTTTTAAGGGAGTTGGAGTAACTAAGGAAAACACACTGGACAGCTTGTAAATCAAATATGGAGGAAATGTGATGATCATAAACATAAGTAAAACAACCAAAGATGCGGAGCGGAAGTGAATAATCAAGGTGGGAAACAGAATGGGTTTCATGGATTTTATCCAAAAGGGGCGACGAATATGATATGGCTGGATGTACGACTGATGAGGCTGTGAGAAGAGTATCCCCTAGAATATTTTAGAACAGTACATATGTAAGGTAGGGCTAGGGTGACTTCAAGAAGGTGTTTGTTTTTTGTTCAGCAACACCATTTTCTTGGGGGCTATAGGCAATGGCGGACCTATATTGAGTTGAGTGGGTGCAGCTGCACCCCCTGACTTCCAGAAATTAGGTATATATTAGTACTATGTGATTTATTTTGCACCTACTCATTTGTTAATTTTGAACCCACTAAATTTTTGCTCAAATTCTTCTCAAATATATTAAGAATAAGTCACTTTTCTTCTCAAAAAATAATTTGCACCCCCTGAATTAGGGTCCTAGGTCCGCCACTGGCTATAGGGACAACAACTTTTATGCACAATCCTATGGTGTAGCTTGATTAAAATATTCAATGACATTATCAATGTAAAGAACCAGTATAGTGACATTGAATTGATATTTGACATAATTAAAGATAGATAGCACATCAGATTTTTCTTTCAAGAGATAAACCCAACGCGACTCAAGAAGGAAGAGGTTCATCCAGTGAAGATGCTTTGCGATAACACATTGACCATAAGTATGGCTTGGAATCCCATTTAACATGACAGTACGAAACATGTAGAGATCAATCAACACTTTATAAAACAAAAAAAAGAATGAAAGGTATTTGATATTAGGGATGATCCAAATTTAAAGAGCTCATATCGAAGCCAAGGATAATCAACATCTACTTCCCAGCTTGAAGGGAAGTGTTGAAGACTTATTTAATTATATTTACAAGTTTATATTTGCTTAATTATGCTTAGAATTAGTCATAAATATTAATCTTATGATGGTATCTTATCTCACCTTACATCTTAGATACTTTTGTTTGTGAATTATTGTATCTAATATATCTTAGCTATTAAATCTAAGATATTAGGATCTAGGGTACAAGGGTTGGCTTGAGTCTTTTGCCTATAGGCCTATTGTACTCAGGTATTAAAGAATAAGATTAATAAAGGTGTACTTCAGCCAAAAAACATGGCCACAGGTGTAGTAAGGATGATTCAAAATATCCATACTGTATATTCACACCAAGTTTACAAATTTCGAAATGTGTATAGGTGTAGGGATTTTATAGTAAATATATGGGTTCATGGATCAAAATACTAGTACCCAACTTGCGATCATCCCAAGAGATGAATGATGGGTAGTTTATAAGAGGTGTTAAGTTCAAAACATTATTATGTCATGTAAGTAAAACAAGAGAAAAGAACAAATCAAAACAATTACATCCAACTTAACACTATTTAAATATAGTGAGATTAATAAATTATAGTCAATCAAGATTCTAAAGATAAGCTTCAACTGAAACTAGAGAATTTCATAACACAATTTGTTGAAGAGACATACCCTAAACCAGCGATAAATTGAATCTCCTTCTTCACCACCCCAATAATTCTTTTCAACACGAAGACTTGTTCCTTCAACAGCATCTCCAACTATTTGTAAAGAGAGCAATCTTGGGCTTCCTGATCAACATGAAGAAACTCCAGTAAGAGAATTAATCTATATAGGAACAGAAGAATCTCACGCACACCAATTATTCAAGAATATGTTATCACTAACAACAGCCTTAAACACAATCTTTTTTTTAAGTCCTAGGGTCTAAAGTATAACTCACCTTTGAATCATTAAATGTTCATTCTCCACAAATACCCATATTTAAAGTTTGAGGGATAACAAAGATAGAGAAATAGTAAACAATGAAACCTAATTCAATAATTATCAAGGACAAGCTTGGAAAATAATTTTGCTTTAGAACACATTTAATGTGAAAAGCTAACTAACCATTTTTCTTAACTTGCAAGACGTAGGCCTAAACACTTATCTTTCAAATTAAGGTTCCTAATGTTCAGTCTCCATTGCTTGCTTCCTTATTAACCACATGCCTTCCTCTAATCTTGGCAGGAATATCCTTCTAAGCCCTAGTTTCTCATTAACCCAAGGAACTTTTAATGTTTGCTTTGTCTAAGATGTGCAGCATACAGCTTCCACATCAGATCCCAAATCTCTTAAATGTGCTTTTCTTGGGTACTTCAAACTTGAAAAAGGATATCGATGTTTTTATCCAACTCTTAATCAATATTGCATTTTCAACTCAGAAGTTCACCTTGTACTTCTTTCCCTATTCTTCAACTTCTCCAGCTAAGGAGAACAACGATCTCATGGTGTTTCCTGTGTATCATGTCCTTCTGTTGGTGGCTCAAGCACCTACTCAATCCCTACCACTCAGATATACACCAATGCCCCAAGAAGATTGATGTCATTGGCCTATATCCAATTCCTGAGCACCTTTCATCATGAGCATATTCTTTACATAAGACAAATTTTGTTCCTAAACTTGGCATAGTCTTGACTTGCTCATCAACATCTAAAAAGGTACACGCACTTGCAACTATCTTATCTTTCCCTATGTTTCCTATAACCACTTGTCTCCTACTTCTAACTCCTTGGGTGCTCCTTTAGATTCTATCAATATTTGTAAAAACCTTCATGAAGCCTTAGCTCACTCGGGTTGGCAGGTTGCGAGGGAAGAGATGATGGTCCATTACTGGGTTGGTGCTTAGACCATAATGGAATTACATGTGTTTTTTTTTGGGGGGGGGGGGAGGGAAGGTCGTTGGGTTTAAGTGGGTACTGACTACTAAAACAAAGGATGATAGTACGCTTGACCATCCCAAGGCTTTCTTAAGAGCTAAAGGTATGCCGAAATCTATAGAGTTCATTACTCTAAAACTTTCTCACATGTGGCAAACAAATGCTAGAAATTGAATATCAAAAATGCCTTCTTACATGGTGATCTTCGAAAAGAAGTCTACATGAAGCAACCGTAAGGCTTTGTTGCTCTAGGGAAGTGAGGGAAAGTTCGTAAGCAAGATATTGTTGCTCAATTTAATATCAATTGTTAATCAATGGAAAGCTTTATAGCATTTTCTACATGACATGAAAGGAAACCCTAGTCGAGGTATACCATACATGAGCCATGGCCACACAGCCATTAAAAGTTTTTCTTATGCAAAATATGGTGAATACAAAACTGCTAAATGAAGCACTACAAGATATTATGTCCTTATGGTAGAAATTTGGTAGTGAATGTTGGGTTTTAAAGGGGTAGATGAAATAAGAATGTTGAGATGGATGTGTAGTCATACAATAAAGATAAGATTCGTAATAAACTTATATGATGAAAGGTTGAAGTGGCACATATTGAAGAGACAATGGTAAAAAAATCGTTTGATGCTGTTTGAACATATACAGAGAAAGCCAATGAATGCACTAGTAAGGAAGGTAGATCAAGCTTTTGGAGCCTGGTTAAAAGGAATAGAGGAAGACCTAAAAGGACACTCATTTAGGTTATTGAGATAGAACTCTTTATTGACCATTTATCCAAGGATATATCAATTATTGAAGGAGATTAGCCTCAAAACCTCATTACCAACAAAGCTATGGTGTGATAGTCAAGTTGCTCTACACAGCCTCTATCTGTGTTTTATAAATGCACAAAACAAATCAAGGTTAAATGTCACTTTGTTCAATAAAAAATTAAGAACTTCATTTCCAAAAGACATTTGAGGAGTGGTGACCAATTGGGTGATAATTATTAAAAAGCGCTTATTATGGCTAAACTAATTTACTTTTGTAATAAGTTGGGTATGATAAACACTCCAACTTGAAGGGCAATGTAAAAATATTCTTAGGATATTATTTCATTAATTAATGTAAATAGCATATAGTCTATATTATTAGTATAGGATCAGATGCTATTTCATTTAGGTAAAATTACATCATTATGAACTATAAATGAAAAGATATTTTTAGAATATTATCTCATATAAATAACGTATAGTATGCATCATTAGCATAGGATTAGAAATTATTCTATTAGGATACTATTACGTCATTATGAGTAATAAATACTAAGGCTAATCCCTATATATATCCCTTCCTAGTCATGAATAGTTAAACAAAATTCATACGTCTTCCTACATCATAACTTAAAAGGTATGCTCTTTTTAACTTCCAAATATAACAAGTAATCTCTTGTAATGATGCAGTGAAAGTAACATTTATTTTTTATATTTATTGTGAAGGTATTATTAGAATATTCTCTCGTTAAGATAGATAATATAATTTGTATCATTGTATAGGATTGGTTGTTATTTCGCTGGGCTATTATTCTAAGCCCTATCTCTCCTATATATACCCCTTTTCATACAATGAATAAACATAAGAAATTAATACCATATTTCTTCAAATCTCTCTCTATAGATGTGATTGTGTGATAGAGAAAATTCAAAATTTGCCATCAGGGATCCCATAATTATATGAGAATGCCTTACCAGGGCGAACACGTTCTTTTCCTACGCAAGTTCTTTGGGCACCTACAATACCATCATCACGTATTGGTGTGCATTGGAATGAAACGAATTTTCCAATGGCATCTTTGGAAACTCGATACTGAAGAAGTCCTGAAACCTCTGGGATCAAAGAACCAAAATCTGTTTCAACCTGTAGATATCATACAACAAAACAAAATATTACCATTTGTTTACAGAAATGTTCAACTTCAGTTTCAGTTTTCCTTTTAAATTACTTAAGGGCATTCTAGTATTTTAAAATTGTTAAGATATATTAGAGATATGATTAGTGAGATATATTAAGGATATGATTAGTATTGATATCATTGAGATATATTAGGGATATGATTAGTGAGATATATTAGGGATATGATTATGATTATGTATATCTCTCTAAATGTATACATTCCCTATTAGGGTAAATCAATGAGAATGGGAATTTCATAATATTCCTTTCCCCATCTAACATAGTATCAGAGCCTTTGTCACACGTTCTCCTATTCTTTCATGCCTCTCAGACCTAGCTTTGCATTTCTGAGCCAATGGTGGTGTGTTGGTGAGTGTTCCAGGCGAGCGGCTCCGTCTCTGTTCTTAGTTCCAGATCCATCTATGTTCCTCCATCTATGAACCTGTACGAACCTCTGTGTAGGCCAAGAGACCCTCGGCTCGGCCTCCTTTCCATACACGCACCACACAGGGTGGATTAGATGGCTCCGACCGGCCGTTCCCCGAAGTATCGTCGCCCTCTAGTGAGCGCGTGTACCGTCCAAAGTTTTACCAATGTTTTCACGAGCCGGCGCATGGCGACGTTTTTTGACTAGTTTTAGACGGCGATCCTGTTTTATGGCTTTGTTTCCTCATTGCCGTCCTTTCCCTGGTGGTTTTGTCTCCTGGTTTGAAGTTTTGTTTATGGGTTCCTTTTCTTTAGCACTTTCGGTTTTATCTCATCTTTGGTTAGCTCCTGGTGTAGCTCCAATGGTTTCTATCTTGTCTTTGGTTGACTCCTGGTGTAGTTTCAACGGTTTCTGTTTTGTCTTTGGCTGGCTCCTTGAGTAGCTTCAGCGGTTTCCATTTGTCTTTGGCTAGCTTTGGTGAAGCTTCAACGTTTTTTTTTTGTCTTTGGTGGGCTCCTGGTGAAGCTCCAATGGTTTTTGTTTTGTTTTCGGTACTTTCATCATTTGGTCCCTGGTGTGACCTTTACTTGTGTTGGGAACGTGTTGCCGTAACGTCAGTGGTTTTTTGGGCTTTATCAGTTTCTGCTGTTCAACGTTATCATGTCCATTTGGTGTCTAGAGTCAATAAACGTGCTACATCCCCTTTCAATCCTTTACTTGAAATTCCTTATCCAGTGCATTCTTAAAGCGATCAATCTCTGCAAATGATCACTTGTGAGTACAATGTCGTCCACATAAACTGTAAGAACTATTATTTTCTCTTCTAGGTGTTTGAAGAAGAGTATGGTTGCTTTGCCCTTGTGCGTAGCCTTGTGTTTTTAGGGCTTTGGTGAATCTCTCTAATCATGCTCTGGGTCACTATTTTAACCTATATAGTGATATTTCAAATTACACCCTTGGTTTGCCCTTTTACTAGGGAATCCTGGTGGAAGTTTCATGCATACTTCCTCTTTCAACTCACCATTGAAAAAGGTATTTTTGATATCTAGTTGATGTAAGGGCCAACCAAGATTAACAGCTACTGATAATAAAATTTGAATAGTGTTCAATTTTACTACTGGTGCGAATGTTTTAGTATTGCATGTCCCATAGGTTTGGGAGAAAAACTATTTGCAACCAATCTCTTAAACACTATTCCACAAAATACATACAAATGGAAAGATACTTCATTTTGGTTAGAACATCTACTTACTATACAAGAGAAAGAAATAGAGAGATAAAGTAGCAATAAGGTAGCTTAGTCAGGCTATGAGAAGGTTAAGTTGGAGGATTGTAGGAGTCACTTTTTGGGGGTATAAATCTTCCCTTTGGATGAGAAGGAAAGGTGGACAAGAACTTTGAAGTGTAGTTTGGTCATTTTGGGTGGAGAATGCCAATCTCTCGAAAGCTTGGCAAACTTATTGTGTTCTTAGAGTTGTATCAATGAGTGTAACTAGTACCTTTTGTTTGTTGATATTTGTGTGTGGTCATCTGAATTGTAATTGCTATCCTCCCCCGATGTGAGTATATTTGTGTGTATGCATGTGTAACAGAGCAATGTTTATCTATGAATATAACGAGTTTTAGCTCTTAATTTTATATATGCAAGTTTGTCTTAATATATCAAAGGATCATAAGTCAACATAAAATTAAGCATTGCTCCCCTCATTAAGAAGGATAGAATGAAAGAAGTTGCTGCAAAAATTAGGCAAAGCTTGAAGATTAGCTCCCATAAAATTTGCTCGACTTCAACATTTACAGAAATGCAGATACACGCATGCAAATACATACCTCATGAAGATACCAGTTGTATATGCTTTTCCCTTCATGGCCTCCAACATATCCATAAGAAGCTGTCAACATTCCACCTTCAATATAATCTCCAGTGATGGATAAGAAATTCAAACTTGGTGGAAGAGCTAACAAAGAAAAGCATAAAGTTACAATGTCAGACACCAACCATCATTGTGCTTCAAGAAAAAAAATGAAAGTAAAGCCAATCCAGTTGATGACAACATTGGGGGTGTTTGGCAAAGCGGTCAAACACCCCAAAAGTACGTTCAACAGTGTTTTTTTCTCCTTCACATATTTGTCTCGGCTTGTGTGAATAAGCCCATAAGTACTTCTCCACCGCTTTACCAAACGAACCCATTGTCGTCTTCTTTTTTTCTTATGAAGAATATCATGTACTTGTTTGCATTACATGGCATGCCAGAAATGTTAAAGAAAGCAAGGGGTGTTAAGGATAAATAAACCTACTCTCAACAGCTCTATCAGATATTACATAAGCAGGTTCACCAAATACACCATCAGGTGTCATTGGAGTAAATTTAGCAACAATGTAGCAGCCAACAGCTCCAAGAGGTATGCGGAATGCCTGATCAGACCAAAACCCAACAAGAACCAGTTCAATGAGGGGAAAACATTGCAGTTTAAGAATTAGAGAAGCTCAAGATGAGGCCCCAGCAATACCTACTTTAGCAATTTTGGAAGTGCTTAACGCTTCAAGAGTGCTTTCACCATCAAATGTTGGTGAACATGATTTAAACCACTGAACTCTGCAAGACCCTTCATTTCCTCCATTAACAATACCTGTCGCGGTGACCTTGTTGTTCTCTCGCAGATCACCAATTATTTTGACATCTGTTACCTTAGGGGGAGCTGGAAATTGGCAAAGAAAAATAACAATCATATGAAAAATCTATAATGATGTACAAACAATTAGTTCAAAATTAACATTAATGTTAACATTTAAAATGCTGAGATGCGCTATTTTTGTCCAAGGTTATATTTGGGATTTTTGAGCTTAACTATGATATGTTTTAGAAAAATTTAACTCTAAATGATTTTATTCTTCAAATATCATAGTTATATTCAATTAATTTCATGTGCAGGCAAGATAAGACAGCTTGGACACAACATAAGTAAATTGAGGTAGTAAGAAAGGAAGATAACGCCACTTTAAAGAGCCTAGGACAGCTGGAGATCGATCCAATGGTTAGAATTGCACCAGAAGGAGTTCCTAAATTTAGGAAGCCAACTTACTACCCCTAATCCTAATGGGATTGGGAGTCCATTGAGAACTCTTTGTAATAAATCTTAGGGATGGAAAATTGAGCAATTATCTCCATTCTTTTATCTCATGAATTCTCCTTCTTCAAGTTTTATCCATATTGGGTATGTTTTATTTGCAAGAATATGAGGAAATAATTGTAGCAAATACGAGAAACTAGGATGACCCAACCGTTTATGCCATAATGCAAAGGTGTCATCATCAGAGGTGGAGATAGACTAACTAAATCTAGAGCACAAGGGACTCACGGTAGGACCATCAAGGTAATAGAAGCCATCATACTCTGCAGTCGTGCCAATAATCTTCCTCGATGAGAGATCAAGAGAAAGCAAGTATAGAAAATATGAGCAAAGCAGTTCGTATGCAGTTACAAGCTTGCTAATTGATAGGATGTTACAAGCCAAATGAGGCACATGTAAAATAGAGTCAAGACGAAGCTTATCAAAAAAAATGTCAGCAATGGAGGCAAATGATCCGGTAGCAGTTTTGATTTTTCCATTGCCACTAATGGACGATATGAGACAAACATACAGCCTTATAAGTCTTATGATCAAAGGCCCCACTGTTTACAATCCATTTTGAGGGTACAAAAGAGGTATGAAATGCAACAAGAAAAGTGTCTTTCTGAGCAACAGAAGCAAAGGTAGTAAGAGGGGGCTTTTGTTAATAATGGAGACCTTTAAGAAAGATCAATTAACTAGGTCATTTGCTCCATACTTACCATCGATGAAGGGAGTGGAACAGGGGCAGTACTATCCTGAGAGACGTGATGAGCTCAAGACATCCCTCTACGAGACTTTCAATATGATGATTTGCCATCAAGGTCCTAGTAATGATCACGACTGTGAGCCACTTTCTTGCAATAATTATAGATGAATTTATTTTTAACAGAGGCAATAACAATAGTGTTTGAGTTCCGTTGGGAGAACGGAGTTTACGTATTTCTATATGGTTTTTCGGATTTCAAGATGGTTTTTATGGATTTCGAGATGGTTTTTACAGATTTTGAGATGGTTTTATCTCGGCTTGCGTGCTACGTTGGGGAAACGGAGTTTCCCAAACAGGCACTTTAGTGAAAAATGCAGCGGATTCTAATGTGGGTACCACAAGGTTAAGGAGCACAACGTGGCAAGGCTAGATAAACTGAAGATACGAGCTCGTACATCATCATATTCAGTATTTAAGCCAGCAAGAAACACGAAAAACCGATAAGTATCAAGGTTTTTCCTATTGCGCGTAGCATCAACAACCAAGGTCCACACTTCATCAGTCAACAAATTAATCTCTTGCCATAGAGCAACGAGTTTGAGCCAATACTCAGTGAAACTACGTTGGCCAAAAGAAGACTTCCAGCAACGACAAATGTCATAGAGTCTCGACAAATCTTTGCTATCAACAAAGTCCCATACAGCATCCCAGATATCCTTAGCAGTCAGCAAGAACATAAAGCGCCTTTGATCTGCGGAGACATCACATTAATCAACCAGAAGGAGACGAGAGCATTGTCAACTCGCCATTGTTGCATAGCCGAAGACGCAGCATAAGATAGAGCTAGGGAGTCGCAGGTATAGAACCCCAGTTTACCACAACCACCCACAACAAGGAGGAAAGCCTATGCCCAATCAAAAATGATGGGAACGGGAGAACCATCAAAGCCAGAGGTCAACCCAATGGGACCTCTGGTCTTAACACCATCGAGCGATGAGGATCCCCCGAAAGACGCCATTGTGGTGGCTTCGAAAAGAGAGACTCCACTTAAAATGATGTCGGACTGCAGATCATTCATTGGTATGCTCTAATACCGTGTGGAATAATTTAGAGCAACATAGTCCAATGATTCAATTATTGAATTGAATAGGTTGCACAAAAACAGCAAGGAGAAGATCTACATCTTACATGGCGAAATAAAAAAAACAATATATATACAACTATAATCCCATTATTTTCCCCATTGAATCTCACCTAGCATCGAGACTCAATTACCTCTATTTATTCTTGTTAGATAGATGAAGGAATATGAAAAACCTTTATTATTGTACCCAAGAAAGGTATTTATACATTAGAGATACATTCAGAATCTTAATTGTATCCCAAAAAATGAGGATCTAACTAAATCCTTAATATGTCTCAAAGAATCTAACTAAATCCCTAATATATCTCAACACTCCTCCTCAAATTGGAGTGTAGACATTAATCAAGCCCAACTTGTTACAAAGGTAGTCAACCTGTTTTAGACTCAACAAGACAAGGACCCCAAACATCATAATGAACTAATTCAAACAGAGACATAGCACATTTATTGACTCTAGACACCAAATGGACACGATGATGTTTGGCAAATTGACACGAATCATAATCTAATGATGATTAATAACTCAACTGAAGATAAATCCCTACACAAGGAAGGGTCACACCAAGGACCAAGCAAAATGATGGAAGTATAGGAAACAAAAGGCAACGCTGGAGCTACACTAGGAGCCAGCTAAAGACAAAATAAAAACTGCTGGAGCTACACCAAGAGCCAGCCAAAAACAAGACAGAAACCGCTAGAGCTACACCAGGAGCCAACCGAAGACAAGATAGAAACCGTTGGAGCTACACTAGAAGCCAGCCAAAGACAAGATAGAAACCGCTGGAGCTACACTAGGAGCCAGCCAAAGACAAACAGAAACCGCGCTACACCAAGAGTCAGCCAAAGACGATAGAAACTGCTTGAGCTACACCAGGAGCCAATCAGACAAAATAGAATCGAAAGTGCCAAACAAAAAGTGCCAATTGATAAAATCCTCAAATCAAGGGACAGACATCAGGAAAAGAACGACAAGGAGACGAAGCTAGAAAGGTAGAGCGCCGTCAAAAACTCACCAGAAAAACGGCGACACGTAGTGGTGAGCAAAAAAGACCGCTCCGCCTGGCCCGCCAGTAACCCGGTACTATTTAGCCCGCTTGAAGCCACCCGTATTAGACACGTGACGGGCAGGTCCAATATGGGTGGGTTTCACTCTTAACGGAGCGAGGAACGGGTTCACCCACACGGTTCTCATCCCCACCCGGGGTTAAAAAAATTTGCGTTCTGGGACTGGGACAGAGCAGAGGCACAGAGTGACAGAGATTGGACAACACAAACAAATAAATGCTGAAGCACGTTTGCCTCACACGACACGCAAACCACTGCCTTCAATCCACCCCTGAGCCTCCTTGCATGAGTCGCATCTTCAGCCTTCACTTCAGCAGTTCAGCTCCAGTCCAACCTCAAGCCTCCCGCTAGCCTTGGTACTCGTCCAGGCCCAGTCGTCTTAGACTCCAAGCCAGGCGCTAGCAACTCACACTCCACTTTCAAGTTTCAACTCTATCTCTCAGCATCTCACTCTCAATGTTGTTGCGTCGTCGTTGTTGCAATCGAGCCTTCGAGATGTTGCTGTTATCTCCCAGACTCCCCTTCACGTCGCCGTTGCCATCGACTCCCTCTCACTTCATGTCTCTGTTGCCTCACCTTGAAGGCTCAATTGCAAATTCAACCTCCACTATCAAAGGTAGATCCATGAACAACCTGAGATTTGAACCGATAATTTTTGTGCCTTCAACCTAGGAGATACCCAGCCGGACCGATTCAGGATCAAGAGCCACAGTTTTGGCGGCGCGTCTTCCAGCACCAAGAAGATGATGAATAAGAATCAGGTTTTGCTTGAAGGTAATGTGGAGATGCCGAATGAAGATCTGTACAAAACCAAGAGCTTGAATGACGAGTGAAAAAGATCTAGATTATTTATAGTGGCAAAAATGCGGTGATTTCCTTGTAGTTACCAAAAAAACTCTTGCAGACTGTGGCTTGCACCGATCTCTCTGTGTAGGTATACTGTGAAAAAAAAATCTAAGGAATAATAGTCTTAGGAGGGTGGCACGGGTAACCTGATACCCATCCCATCCCACCCGTTTAGACCCGTGCCCATGGGTACAGGTTACACCACAGGTACTGGGCCCCCTATACCCTTGTGTCCTCTAACAGGCGAGTAAGCATCCCCGCCCGCCCATTGCTCCCCCTAGCGTCACGCCGACGCATGAAAAGAACGCCGGAAATGCAGACGGCGCGTGACGCTCACGCATTCACTAAACGGTGACAAAATATCTAGGATAGGCCTATCAGAACCACCTGACTCTCCTAGGCTTGCGTGTGTAAGCAACGAAGGTCACGCTAAAAAGCCCTAGGTGAACGAAACTAGACAAAGATAGAGACGAGGCTTCGCGAAACAATGAGGGAAACAGTGTTGAGCATTCACAAGGACCCCAACAAAAACAAAGATGTTCACAGGACGTCAAGGAACGGATAGATCTAAGAATGAACAGAATGGAGACTCTCAACAGAGGAGAGTCTCTCAACCTGGCTCTGATTCCATGTTAGATAGATAAGGAATATTGTACCCAAGAAGAGCATTTATACATTAGAGATATATTCAGAATCTTAACCGTATCCCAAATAATGGTAATCTAACTAAATCCTTAATATATCTCAACATAATCTAACTAAATCCCTAATATATCTCAACGATTCTAATTATATATTTACCACAATAACAATTCATATTTTATTTGCTTTATCCAGTTAGTTTAGTAGAAGTAATTTAGGGGGAAAATCCAATAATCAAATTGCTCTTTGTTGTCTAGGTTCGCTTACGGTTTAATTAGTTTAAGTTTCCACGAGAGAAGAGGACCTATGTTAACCCCTATACTATATTGGGTTAATTTAGTTTAATGTGAGTATGATATGTGTTGGGACCACTTTTGGTAACATAGGAAAGGGGAAATATACTTTTTGGTGGTCAGCACTTTGACTTGTTATTTTGAAGGAAGAAACATAAAATAGGGTGGCTATAGTGCGGCTGGGTCAAAGTCTACATGAGTTAAGGACTGCAAGTTACTTTTTGGTTCTATAAATCTTTCCTCCAATTTAGTAGGTGGAGAGCAGAGATTGAGTTTGAAGTCAAGAGGCTAAGGGCTGAGGCCTTTGGAGGGAGAGAGCCAATCCTCTCGAAATTTTGGCAACTTGTTGTGTCTTTGTATTCTGTTATGTTGTTGTGAGTGTGTTCAGTGTAGAGCTATAATCTTTTCCTACAAGCTGTAGTCTTTTCTCCCTTTTATGTATTGCATTATCTTTTAATTGTATTTTTGTGAGTGCAAGTCTGTCTTCAATATCAAGGGTCATACCAATATGACTGGTGCACATCACTATTAATAGAGTAAAACTGAATGGCAGTAAAGTAGAAAGTTAAATAAACCAATCAAAGGACTCATTGTTGGATATTCATCAAGATACCTTGTTTCACAACAGCGGACAATACTGAGGCAGATTTTCCTTCCTTGCCTGAAAGTTAAAACAGCAATTATGTTACAACAGGGTGTGCAATGAAAAGGTTATTGAAGCACAGATAAATGCAGCACATAAACCCAATACTACTTTTTCCAAACCTTCTAAGTTAATGGGTATGTATACAAAAGCCAAACGCTGGCAAACATCCTCTTTGGTCAAGGTATATTCAGATGTACCAGCTGATACTAAAAGAAAGTCTCTGCATAGGTTGCCACAAGGAAAAAAAAGAGGAAGGAGCTGAGTAAAACATGGGAAACTTAACAATCAAAATCCACTTCATTTACTAAAGAAGACACATGCAATTTTAAAAGTGAGGCAGCTTGCATTTGCAACCTGCATGCACACATATATAGTACTCATATAAGGGAAAAGCCAACTCGGAACTAATGTTCTTCCCGTTGTACAAAAATAACTGCATTCAGCTCTAAGACTCTTTCAACAAAAAAACAAAAGAAAGAAAAGAAAGAAATATCCCATGATGCAATACACATTATGCAACAAAGTTATGCAATCAGATTGTGTACAGAAGACAAAGTTATGGTAGTGTTCAGGAAGAAATGCACCTAACGAAAAAACTAAAGAGGCGGAGAAAAGAACAATGCTTATCAATCCTTTTGCATGTTGGAGATAGAAAATCATTCAAAATATCGCAGGACTAAATACCAAAAATATAACTCAAAATATCACTAGGCTAAATACCAAAGGGGACAAGTGAACAACACCAAATCACATAAACGTGGGAATCTAGATCCACAATTATAGGTGATTTCATTGGCACCGTTTGGATAAGCGGTGAAAAAAGTGACTTTTTGGTATAAGTTATTTTGGAAAAGGAATTCTGAGTAGAAGTTAAAAGTGAAACGTGATTTATGTTTGGATAAGCGTTTGAAAAGTAACTTTTTTTTGAAAAGCTGAAACCGTTTGGATAAACTTTTGAGAAGTGATTTTTGGTGAAAAATTACATATTTATATATTCATATATTTCATTTTACCTATTTGTGATAATTCTGAGGATAAGGAAAATAATAAAAAATAAGAAATAGAGTAATTGAAAATATATGTAAATAAATATTAAGAAAAAAAGAAATTTCTTTCAACTAACTACTAACACCACATAAATAATCGCATCATACAATTGTTCAACTAACCAATAATATGAAATAATTAATTTGATTATAAAGTCTCTACAATTTAGTTTCTAATTGCATCACGAATACGCTGCATATGTGTTGAAGATGATGTTATATTTGATGACGACGACTTGCCTATGCCAGTATCATCAGTGTCTTCGACAACACTTTCACTTTCAGCTCTCAAAAAATTCTCATCGGCCTCAAAATTTCTTTTGATAAAATTATGTATAGTTATTGTAGTACATACAATGCAAACTTAGATTTGTAACTTGTATGTTGGCATATTTCGTAAAATTGCAAATATGATCTTCCAAACTCAAACTTAAATAGGTAACTCGCAATAACTTCCCTGATCAAATGCGTATACACCCATCAAAATCTGTGTCAAGGCTCAACACAAGTGCACCATTTGCAATTGGCTGGACCAGTTGAGCCATGGAAATCCTATTGGCAGGCAAAAACACAATTGATGGAATTCCTGCAGAAGCACAATAAGGAGATAAAGCAGCAGAGGTGTCCCCTGTGGAAGCACAACCAACACCCACGAGAGGACGTTTCATTTTCATTAACCTGTTAACTTGGCTCACCAAAACAATCCCTACCCAGATCTTTGCTAGTGTGGCTGATCCCACAGTGTTTGACCCACAAATCGTTCATGCCCAGACACGCCTTGCTATAACGCTCAGCCTAGAAGAGATTCGAGATTCCTTTGAACGCACTCACGATGTCGTCACTATCGATCTTTGGCGAAACCCATTCCTTCTTGCTCCAAACACCAGAGCCGTATGGCCAGGTGGTTTTACCCACACAAGAGTCAAACAGGGATCGCCAATACTGACCTTCACGGCCAGGTGGTTTTACCCACATGAGAGTTAAACAAGGATCGCCAGTACTGACCGTCGCATTTCTTCAGAGCTTCCATGTCGTGCTGAATATCGAGAAGCCCACCAGATTGGGACCGATACACGATCTCATCGAGAGAGTAGGACTCAGTGGATGAAGGAAACAGGAATGCTAGGATGTAGACTGAGTGACACACCCATATGAGTTGATAAGATTAGTGATGAGGAAAACCTTGGTAAAACAATAGATTTAGGGAGGTATCAAATAATGGTTGGAAAACTCATACCTCTCACACTTGACCTAATATGGAATTTGTAGTAAGCGTAGTCAATCAACGCTCTCATGATCCTAAACATGAACATCTCAATGAGATGTATAGGATTCTCATATACTAGAAGGGATCCCCAAGTCGTGAACCATATTAAACCCACATCTGGATTAGACATTCTTCTAGGGTAATCTTGTCATGTGGAGAAGTAACAAACAAAGTGTAGTGTCAAGAAGTAGCGCAAAAGCCGAGTTTAGAGCTGTGGCACTCGAAATTTGTCAAGGCATATGGGTGAAATTAGTACTTTAAGGGTTGATTTGATTTTGATTTTGATGGTAAATCCCTGATTTTGTTCCCTTAATTTGTGGCCTCTCATTAATCAGTCAAATACCCCTGATGTACATAAATACCCCATTTGGAAGTTGAATCAATCTGTTTTGCCCTTTAAAACACATGCAAGAGCAAAGAGATGCCAGCACTTTCCTCTAACCAATGGCAACACATTGCAAAAAATGCATATTGCCACAAAATTGGGGCCCTTCGTTCTTTAAAAAAAACCATAAAATTTAATATGGAAGTTGACCAATAATTCACTTCCCAATTAGCACAACACACAACAGAAAGCAAGAATACGAGAAATACTCTTTTAATTTATTGCTCTTGTTCCTCTCAATCATTAAGAGTAGTACACTAACCCAATGTCTTTGTTTTCCCGTAACCATTCAAACCTGCTGGGGCCCTCCCTTCCACCAAAATAATGACCAACACCTTTGATGGTACTTCCTTCAACAAAATCTCCAATTATTTGAACATTACTGACAGATGGAGGTGCTGCAATATTAAAAGAAAACGAAAATAAAGAGCAATTAGACATTGTAAAAGGGAGCTAGATCAGCCATATTCGTAATTGCAAAATGCAACAACCATAAGTAACACCATGAGGTTACTAGGATATTTGCTATGAATTATGATTCAAATCATGAATCATAAGTCGTATCAAATTGTAGGATTGGAGACACAGAGAAATAGTTTGAAGTATAGCACTATTGAAACAAATGAAAAAAAATATAATTGAACACTTTTGCTAAGCACTACGATCACATCAACAGCAAATAAAAATATGTCCAAGAATTACACCAATTCAACTGAATACTTCTCAGCTCAAATATCAGGATACATTAATTTGGAGACAGGAAAGGGTGGTTTGCATATGTAAAATATGTATGTTGTAAGCATGCACTTGAATATAATATTGTAAGCTAGCATTTGATCTGATAGGTAGAAACTATATCAAATAACTACGCAAACAAAATGGTGTTTGTTATTTTAATTTGCATGTATTTTAGTCGCATTGGTGCACTGGAAAAAGGATGATTGAATTGGGGAAGGGAGAGGAAAAGCCATATCTAACATGTTTCGCATGCAGCAGCCTATTCCCTTCGGAACCATCGCTTCCCCCATTACATGGAACTAGGCTTCCTTCATTCAAGCTATGGAAAACATCTTACCTCCCTGGAACCAAAATTTTGAGACTATTGTGCCCTCAATAAACCTACTAACATATTCATCCGCCTTTTGTACACTAAAAAAAAAAAAGAAAGAAAGATGACTTTCAACATTCAAATACCTTCAACAAAAAGGTTAAAATACTTGGCCTAAGCCACACTCTCCCAGTCCTTCCAACAAAAAGTTCCATTGCCACCTTCATCAACTACCTCAGCTTCAGCAATGAAGGAGCTTACTCGTATGTCCCATACAATCCAATCACCACCATCATAGACATCTACAACAATTTTAAGCAAAATGCTTGCAAAGCCCTATGTTTCCATGTGCAGGTTTGACCAACAATTTGGGTTCAAACAGATACCAACATAACCATTGCCATCAAACATCTATAGTGACGATGCTAACAAACAACCTTCATTGCCATGGCCATTGCCACCTGCGTTGTAGCCTCAAATTGTTGCCACTTGTTATTTAACATTTTGATCTCGTTGCTTTTTGTTTGAATTAAACAATGTTTTGGACATCTCAAGAACATGGTCAAGCAATCATCCAAATCTTGAGTTTGATCTAAAGTTCAAAGTTTTGTTGAAGATTGCTGAATTGCAATGGTGAAGGCAAGAAGTGTCATTACAGAATTTATTTTGTGTTTAATTTTTCAGTTGCCTTTTGTCTTCTACTTATTATCTCTTCACATGGTAAAAGAAAATCATAGGGAAACAATATTGTGTTTTATGTTAATGAAGGATAAATATGTAATTTTGGCAATTTCACTCTTCCTTTGCGTTTGAACCACAAGTTATTTCAAGATCCATCAGTTTGTTTTTCTTGATAGACATAACAGCTTAAACATATTATCAGCATGAGCATTAAGGAAAGTGCAAATTAGACACATACAAATTAGATGGGCCACAAAGGAGCTGCAACAAAAGATAAGTAAGAAATTGGACAAACAGAGGTCTTACCAGCTTTTACAAAATCTGTATACTTATAATGAGGGTCTCCTTTAACACCTTCTGCAGTTACTGGTGTGTACATGAAAACTAAACTTGAACCAACATCATCTATAGCAGGAAGATATTCCTCACCCTCTGCTCCCGCAATTACCACAGGACTGCTGTTCCATTTTCTCCTCAACCAACTAAAGAAAAGGAGACCAACAAATGGCAAAGCAGAATTATATCATTTCTTTCATAGCACAGACGCATATGAATACACATGTAATCTCACCTGGCAACACCTTTCCCTGGTGTTCCTCCACACCAAGCAACCTCAGCACAACCCCTTATAATACTTCCTTCCACAAGTTCGCCTTGCACTTCAAGGCCTACAACCTTTGGAATTCCGCTTCCTATTGAAAGGTTTAAAATAATTAATGAATGTAGCATGTAAACCACGGTAAGGCCCAAGTAAATCCATAGACAAAGCAAGGTCAATGATAGAGTCCAACAACAATTTCATGTGTACTCTACGAGGAAAGAATGAATGAGTGGTAGTTTATGAATTAGTTATTTTCAATCTTATCTAAAGTTGTAGGTGGATTTTGGGAAGCTACAAGCAGTTCCATATTTCTAGGGATTGGAACTTAATTTCAGTTATGGTGTTAAAACTATAAATGATTCAACAGAATTTTACATTTGCTGTCAAGGGCCTAACATAACCCTCCTCCTTTATCCGGGCTTGGGACTGGCTATTACACATTAGGCGGATTTTTGCCAAGGATATGAATGAAATTTTTATTCAGCAACTAACATTTTCTCTTTCCCTATAACTCGTTCTGGTTCTAGTCTTTCTCTTCTCTCTCCCTTTCTTTCATTTGTCTTCTCTCTTCTCTAGGATTACAAATTAAGATTCTAAAGGTTCTCTTCTTTTATACTCTTTCTCTTCTCTTTCTTCCCTTTTATCCCTATTTCTACTTCTATTATTGAGATTCTAACAGTCAACACCTTCATCAATAATATTTCTAGAAAGCTAAAAATCCAGAAACAAGCAGAACTTTTGACCCCCCATGTTCACTATTTACGGAGGATAATTAATGGTGCTTCTTCACACAACAATTACATCTTCCTTTCAACAAAATCAACGGGTTGGTATGAACAAATGTAGAATATTTGAAGGGGAAAATAGGTTTCTCTTGTATTTCACCGAATACTAAAGTACAACTAACTATTTATACATAAGAGGAGAAACGTCTAATGCATAAGAGAATAAAGCCTAATGATTACTAATAAAGGCTTTACAATAATAATGATTATTTACAATAAATACACAATATTGCCAGAATAAATCTAGTTCATCCTCTTGGCGGTTGTTAAAATAGCAACTTTGCTGCACATAGGATGAAAAGCCTACCTGGCAAAACTGGTGAACTGATGGCATATATGGGAGGATACTCTGTTTCTCCTACAATGGGAGTACATTCAACTTTCAAGAATTTTTTTATGTCTTCATGTTTTGGCCAGTAAATCTGAGTGCAACACAATGCCATGCACAAATAAATGATATAATATAAACATCAATAACAAACAAAATTCAAGCAGTCATAATCATATAACAACCCATTACCTTGTTAGTAGCATCTGGAATTGGAACAAAATTTGAAAGTGCCCTCTCACCAAGAAACCACTGATATTTCAAGGTTAATGGTTGGTCAATAGTCATTGGGCCATCTTGAATGAAAGTAAAGTGACAGCAACAAGAATCTTCTTCCAAAGGTTGATCTACGGAGGCCTCCTTGAGAAGAAAATTGGGGGGGAAATGGTCCTCCCATTGCTCAACTAGAAAGCCGTAACTTGACTCTGTTGATTGGACCATGAGACCAAATGTTAGAGCTTTCATGATGATATGGAGATTGTAGAAAGAAAGATGAAAGAGAAAGTAAAGAGAACAAGAGAGTAAGAGAATAGAGAGAGGACTAAAGTGAATTAGAGAAACTGAAATAACACTGAATAATTCATGAGTTCAAAATGTAAGAAAATTAGACTAATGATTACCCTTATTTTATAAGTCATGGGTAATATAAATCCTAATAAAATATCCAATTCAAATCCTTGAATATCTAGATCCAAATCCAATCCTAATATCTCAAAATATCTAATCCTAATCTTAATTAGATGCTCTAGCCCTTATAATTATAAAATAACAAAATGACTTAACTACCCTAACCATTTATTTACATATCACTTGAACAGAAAAGGAGGCATTAGGATGAATTTAAAATACAAGAGGCGGAAACTTAAAGAAGGAAAGACTCATTCAAGCCCATAACGTCCTAGATAATGATAATATCAATGTGAGACCAAGCACAAAATCCACTCTAAAGCCAAAAGAAAATATTCCAATAAATAACTTCACCACTACTTCAAATTAGTACTGATATTTGTAGCATATTCTCCTTACTCATGTCAAAGGTTAAGGATGGATAAAGAGGCTAGAATGTGTTTTCACTGTGACGTACAATATTTGATTCAAGAAGAATGCTCAGCAGCACCTCTCATTTAAGGGCCCTCACTTTTGGCAACAATTCATTTTTTAATTGAAGATTACATGTCCCCTCACTTACATTTTAGTTTCTTCTTTTTTCCACTAATAATATTTTTTTAATCAAAAAAGAAATGACGCTTCATGACATTATTAAACAGCCCTTATACAACATATGACACAAATGACGCTTCATGCTCAGCAGCAGTCTACTTGTTCATGAAAACCCAAAAAACCAAAATAACTGCAGGGAATAAGTGATGGTGTTCCAACAACACGATTGACAAGATAGACATTGATGTAATGTAAGATAAGGAATAGGATTTTTTACCAGCTGCATGCTCAGGGCGGCTAAACTCCCAACCATCTCGTACACACAAAGCTGTATGGGCAGGATAGCGTTTTGCTATCGCCAATTCCTCACGAGAAAGATCTGCAAAACTTTCCAGTCTCAAACACTGGTTTGACAAAGAAAACTTGATAGAATATACAATCACCTATAAAGAAAGAAAATAAATTAAGTAATAATTCACCTTAATTAGAACTGAGGTGTATTATTCATTCTGTGAAGCCTGGCAATAATATTAATAAGACATGCTAAATATAATTTCACCACCCATACCTCTGTCATTAAATTTTTTCAAAGTAGAACCCACTAGCAAAATTGATGCTGCTTCCAAATGAGGCATCTTCAGTATAGGATTCTCCTCCAACCGCAAATGCTACAGTACAATAAAATCATTTGTGAGTAACATCATGATAGTTAACACAGGAAAAAATTGCATTGCCAGTAATTTGAGGGCCCAAAAGTCACTTTGGACATGATTGAAATATTTTAGCACTATGTTGGCTAGATGGTATATTCTGTACTCATCATGTGGATATTCTGTTTTCATCAGCTTGTAATCCTTCGATCATTTTGTAACAGTTTTTACAAATAACTTCTCGTTATAGCATTTCATTTTTCTCTTACTTTTTCTCTTTAGAATTTGGATCTGTGTAGAAGGCCTGCTGCAACCAGTCCTATTTAATATATAAGGGAACATAAATATAATAGCACGGGATTGATAACCAGGAAGATACAAAGACAAGGAAAAGCTTGAAACTGGGCTGACTTGGACCCCATATGTTCAGCAATTCTTATTCCCACCTAGTGGGACAAGGCTATGTTGTTGTTTGTTTGTTTGTAAATCATTCAGCGCTTGGCATTTGTGAGTTGCCATGGATTAAGTTGATTCTTGAAAAATTGAAAATTACTTGAGAAGCTCCAGTGAAACTAAATTCTGGAAAAAAAAATCGCCAATAAATATAGCTTATAACCAGATTCAACATAATATCACCAAATATCTGAAGGTTGATAGATTTCATAAAGGAAAAGCTCGAAATTGGGCCAACTTGGACCCCTTATGTTCCGGCAGGAGGGATGAGTCCCCATTTTTTAATGTATTTTTACATATATTTTAGGGATTTTATGATGATTATTGATGATGATTGCAACAAATATTGTAAAATTATAACAAATGAGGTTGTAGACACATGATATTTGAATAATCTGTATGTATTATACACAGTAGGTTACATCATATATAGGTTACAAAGGTGATTTCAATCATAAATATCCGAGTAATCAACGAGACAATCATCCCTTAATCCCCTCTTCTATCCTATCCCACATAATCTGCCACTTATTCCTCTATTTTCATAAATACCTATTTACATAATTATTTCCACAGAGGTTGTATGAAAACAAAGATAAAAAGGGCCTAATATTCCTATTTTTATATTTCCCTTTGATTAAACTGATTTGCACGAAGGTATTCCTTTATTTATTTCAGGGAACCAAAACACCTATAGATAAGTGCTTCCACTTATATTGACCACCTCAACAAGTCAAACAAGGTGCCGCCTCATTAATGAAGAGCAAGAGAGATTTAAACATCAATTATGAGTAAATTTGTTATCTATTTTCGAATGAATAAACAGAATTTGGCCTAATATATTAATACAGAATTTAAATATTTAAACTCGCCTAACTTACATCAGTCATTATGCATAACACAAATAATGATGTCATACTAACCTCAAGAACTGGTAAATATGGGAACCCTTTGAGAGTAGAAATTTTGTTCTTGCTGGCAGCTAAAACCTACAAGAAATTATATTCAACAAAAATTTAACTATTAAATATGAAAACAATTTTAATATATGGATGTAAAGATGTCATAATTAATGTAATTCGTATAAAATTATATACTATTATTAATACATTGTATAGCGATTCATTTTTTTCTGCTATCTCATCTATTGCTTCATGTCCAATAGGGTTCCTCAGCTCACCCTCTGCACACTCGCCGCAAAGGGAGATCCAGAAGGCTCTAATTAGCCATTCCGTAGAGACTTGTCACCGTCCGACAAGCATTGACTCTCACATGCCATCTGAAGTTTCAGCATGTGTCACGCACCGGCGTGCAACACTATTCTCCAGCAACTTTTTTTCAGCTCTCCATCTTTCTGGCATCATCTCCTCATTCTCCTCCTTTCCCTGGTGGTTTCGTACTCTGGTTAGTGTTTTTTTCTAAGCTCATTTTTTTGACACTGTACAATTATGTACAGGATTGTGGTCGCCTCTTGCTAGCTCTTGGTGTAACCACAATCGTTTCTCTTGTTTCCGATATTTTTTTCTCTCTTGTTGGTCTCAAGTGAGACCCCTCTTTGCAACTTATTCAGCTTATAGATCATATTCTTGTTATTTGCTCAAAATCTTTACCGTTGAGACTAAATCTGCTATTGTTCCAGAAGTTGTTCTGGTGCTTACTAAAATTACTGACCACAAGTTGTCTCAAGTGAGACCCCTCTTGGTTTGCCAATTGCTCTTCATAAAGGTACACGTACTTGCACCCATCCTATTTCCTCATTTGTTTCCTATAACTAGAGCTGAGCAAGTAGCCCAAAACCCAATAGACCCACCCGAACCTGCCCAAGAATTTTCCCGCTTGGGCCAACCCAAAAATGGCCTGTCACAGGCGGGCTTAAATGGGACAAGCTCTACTTAAACGGGCGGGTAACAAGCACACCCTCAAGTAGCTCGTGCCCGCCCATATATTATTGTATTCTTAATTCTACTTATTTTTTATAGGATATAAAATTCTAACTTATATAACAATTCCAAAGCATGGTTCGATGGCAAATAAGAGACATTACAAATGTTAGGCCCATGGTTTGATTCCTTCCAGCCCCCATTCTTACATATAAATTTTTACACATTTTTAAATTTATTTAATAATTAAATCTCAACGTAAAAACAACCCCAGCCCCCATTCCCACTGTGCACTCTACGCATCCTACTCCCACACCAGCCCCTGCGCACCCTTTTGGCCTTCTCTCGATCGTGCCGGAATTGTCCCCGTCAGCTACCGTCAGTAAGTTCACCGTCTGGTTTTTTACTTTGACTTAGATTTTTCTTGTGAGTGCGTGTTAATATTGCAATGTTCTGTTGGGATGCTTAGAAAAGAGAGGTGAACATTCCAAAATTAAGGGCACTCTATTTTTTGAGATATTTTGTTGGTATTTCAACTCTTCTTCTTCTTCTCCTCTTCTTCTCAACAAACCTGAACTACCTTGTCTCTGCGCACACTCACACACATGGTATATTCATCGTCTTCTAATTCCTTTGATCTAATCTATTTTAATGTTTTTTCTCCAACACTGAGCTTTTTTTTTATTTTTTGTAATACTCAATTCAAATCTGGATGTGTAGCTTGATTAAAAACCTGTCATTTTTTCCTTCCTTCGATATAGGGAGTTTTTTTCAAAAAAAAAACAGGCTAACCAATAACCCGCCCAAATCCAACCGAGTTTTGCCTAGCCCATTTATTTCACACTTAAACGGGTTTGTACGGGGTTACGGGCTAGCATATAAATCCGTAAATTCCTCTCTTCTAACGGATTCCCAAACACACACTATGTGGTTCAAAAATGCGGCATGTGTCAATGTGAGATCACTCTATGTTTTATCATAGAAAAAATGATGGCATAATCCTTCTGATTGTGTATCTCGATGGTACTGTGATTACAGGCAATAATACTTCAAGAATCTCATTACTCAAGTCCTTTCATAACTCTCATTTCCAAACAAAAGATTTGTGCCTATTAAAGTACTTCTTAGGGATCGGAGTTATGAGCAATAAGAAAAGCATTTTCTTGACACAAGGGAAGTATGTCCCAATTTGCAAAAAGAAACAGGAAAACTAGGAGCTACACCTAGCAGTTTCCATATGGTTCCTAACCCGCTTCTTTATATCGACGAAAGTGAACTACCAGAAAACTTGCTTGAGGATGATAAGTGTGAACTACTTAGTCATTACAAGAGCAAAACATTTGAAAATCCCAAGAGATATCACATTGATTGGGAAATTAAATTATCTCAAAGTGACTCATCTTAATATCATCTTTACAGTCAATGTGCTCAACAAGTTCATTGCTTCACCAACTGTTATCCAATAGGAGGCTTTAGAGCATGTCTTACATTACTTGAAGGGATCCCCCAATCATAGTATACCATACAAGAATCATGGTCATGCAGACATTGAGTGTTTTTGTGATGCGAACTACGGTAGATCGAAAGCTGCTAGAAGGTCTACTACAGGATATTGTATCCTAGAGAAGAAACAAAATGGGGCATTCCGATCTAGGCCAGAAGCAAAATATGGAGTCATGGCAAAATCCGTGTGTGAGATAGTGTGAATATATCAGTTGTTAAAGGAGGTTGATCTCAAAACTTCATTACCAGCCAGCAAAGTTGCGGTGTCACAATTTAGCAGCTCTACATATAACCTCCAACTCCATCTTTAATTAATGCAAAAAAAAAAAATTGAAATTGATTGTCATTTTGTTTGAGATAAGATCAAAGAAAACGTAATCTCTACAAGAAATGTGGTATGCTTACTAACACCTTGAATGGGGCTCAAATTGACTATCTTTATAACAAGTTGGGTATAAATAACATTTATGCTCCAACTTGAGGGGAGTGTAAAGATATTATAATTAATGTAATTTGTATAGAATCAGATATTATTCTTAAAGGATCAAATATGATTCTTAGGAAATGCTATTAGGCACCAAGTGTCATTCAATTTTAAGACTCATACCTTTTTCGTGTGTGCGTGTTCCTTTGATCATGAATAAAATAAGCAATTATTTCTATAGCTTCATAATGGACAAAACTCAAAAGGAAACAACCTGGAGTCGAGGTTGACTTGCCATTGCAAGAGTCTTCAACTTATTTTGAGCTACCGAAAGGAACTGCAAAAAGGAAATAAAACATAAGCCAAAACGTACAGTGATGTAAAATGCTAAATTTTAAAGGTGTCAGAAATAAGATCAAATTTGAATCATATATTTTTCCGTACTAACTTCCTATAATCATGCATAGCATTAGGATAGAATAATCTCATTAATACTGATTGATTGTATTAGCTGATTATGCTCTCTGATTGCCCCCTCCCCCCCCCCCAAACTCTATAAATTGTACTCCCTTTCTCAATAATAAACATCACAGTGACAATTATTCCGCTGAAATAAAAGGCAAAGTAGGATACACCAATATATATTAACAAAATCAGTAAAATGCAACTTGCCTCTAAATTTGGAAGCGGTGGGAGGCTTGCCATTGATGTTATTTGATTTCCGGCAAGATAAAGTTGCTGTGAAAAATAAAGAACCATTAGATAAGCGTCATAATCTTTCACTCTATTTGGAAGCTCTAAGGCAACTATTTAGACGTAAAATTTAACAAACCTGCAACACTTTGCAATTCTCAAGAGGCTCAAATCCAGGTCCCTTAAATTCATTGAAACTCAAATCAAGAACCTGGCTTGCAAATTACCAAAAAATCAAACATAACACCCACACAATTATATTTCTGTGACCAAAAAAATAAATAAAAAGACTACAGTTTTAAACAGGTAAACCTTTACTCTCGTCATTGTTTCTACTCCTTCCAGTGTAGATAAGAGATTGTCTCGAAGATAAACAAACTGCCCAAAGGATCATTAGTTAATCACTATAATAACCATCTAAACACAAATTAACTAGGGGACACCAAGAGACAACATCCAGTTCTCTTCTTTTCTTAAAGGAGAACTAAGAGCTCATTTGGCATGCAAAATGGGTGGAATGGAATGGAAAAGGAAATCAAAAGAAAAGGCTGATTTTTTTTAAATACGAAGCGTCATATATGTCCATGATGAAAAAATAGTGATATAAAGAAAAAGTAGTTGTTGAGTAATGATAGGATATAATCTAAATTACACATCCAGGGTTTCGTGCAATGGAAAATATTTCTTTTACTTAGCTTCTACCAAACGGATACTAAAACTGAAGATCTTGTTATTAACTTAAATCCTCTTGCAAAAAAATTGGATAGTCAACTCAAGAGCAACTGGTCATGTGACATGTCTGTAACTATCAAAATTGCAAGGGATTGGACAAATAACTGCTTGAAAAATTATGTTCGAAAAAATGTTCTTGTTCCAGAACTTTCATGACACCTAATATCTTTTACCGAACCGATAAAAGACAACTGTAAAGTTAATTTCTATTATGGTGGCTGTGAATTTTAGGACTTGGAATCTTAGATGGCTGACAATGTTAAGAGGTGGACAAATGGGCCATACATCATGAGAATGAAACTAAGAAAAAGGAGTCACAAAACTAAAAGCCCAATCTGATCTTATACTTTGCGATAACAATCTAGGACCCCCTAAGTTTCATTATATTAGAGTTGTATTCAAGTATATTCAATAATAATTTTAGTTAAATAAATTGCGAAACATGTAACTTGTCAAATAAATTAGAGCACATTATATTATTCCACACATGCAAACCACAACAACTACTTCATCTTATTCATAGTGATGACCGGGGCCCTTCAAGGGTTAAAGTTATACAAAGTGTAGGTGGTTTCAAACTTTGATTGACGATCCTATAAGGTCACTTAGGTGTTTCTCCTCAAGCAATATCTGAAGTACCATTTGTCTTTGTTGATATATTAGGAGATATATTACCATTAATGTGAGATTGATGATGAGATAAATTAGGGATACGATTGTGATTGATTATGTCCACATTATTAGGGATATGATTATGATTTTGTAATTATGGTTCTGTACAACCCTCCATATACCCTTCGAGGATACATCGAACTATAAGGATTATTCAGAACATTCTCCTTCTTCATCTTACAGTCTTTAAGAATTTTCACCACCTAATTAAAAATCGATTTCAAACTGATACAAGAGTTGGAAAACATCAAACATCTTATATTCATACCCCTCATGTTGCTGAGAGGAAAAATAAGCATATGCTCCAGGCAGCAAAGGCTCTTATGTTCATTATTAATGTGCCTCAACATTTTTGGAAGTTATCCTTCAAAACTCCTGGGATGTACTCCTAGAAGCCTATCCTACTACAAAAATAATTACCAATATTCCTAGTAATTTTTTTTCATGTATTGTTTGTTCACTAACAGCATAATAAACTTGAACCAAAAGCAATAAAATGCATATTTGTTGGCCATGTAACAACAAAAAAGGCATGTTGGTGGTATTCCTTCTTTTATAATATCTATATGAGAATTATTATTTCCTAATTTTTGAATCTCACAAACTAGTTACCTCATTTATATATGATAAAATATTTTTATATCCATTGTAACGGATATTTTACTAAATTTCAACATGCTATCTCATTAACTTTAATATGCTTCTTAAAATATTTTACATCTCAAAAATATGATTAAATAAGAAAATTGACTAGTAGAAAAGGAGACAAAATCCCAACAAAATGGCAAGAACCCCCCCCCCAAAAACATTAGCAAATAAAAATTACGATACTAACAATATCATATTATAACTATAAGATATTTATATATATATATATTCCCTCCCCTCTGCTTTTTGCTACCAAAAACACTTACCCTCTCCCCTCCCCTACCCTCAAGAAAACCCCAACCAAACACTACATAAATGTCTATTAGAAAAAACTATAGATTGGATATGTCCTAATTAATTAGCGGACAAATACAGAAAACTTACCAGATATCATCCTACTCATTACAGAATAGATTCATCTCTGCTAAAGCTCAGATTTCTCCCTATTAAAGACAAGATCAACTGCAACGATGAAATCTATGAAGGGCCATTATATTCTTCCCTGTTGCATGTATTTAGACATTAGGACTTTATAACTCTGATTTCTTTACTTGTTGAACATTATCTACGGATATAACACCACCAATGTCCTAGCTATTTGATCCTGCCATCTTCCTCTTCTATGTACAAAGATTCTATGATCAATAAATTTAATCTACAAAATTTTTCAAGCATACAAAACTTGCACTATCAATTAGATATACATTGAAAAATTTACCAAGTGCTACTTTGAATAGATATTGCCCACAATAAATAGTATCACTTGTAAAATCAGTTTACCTCCAAGTTTGAAGATAATTTTAGCCCACTGGCATTGAGATTGCGAACTCTATGCCCCCTAAGATCCAATCTCTGAATTTACAAAATTGATCACGAATAAATAATAATTGAGACAAGAAAAACCATTGCATTAGCTCAATGATATATGGATGAAGAAACGAAGTAAAGGAAGATATTCTTCACAAATACAAGGGAGAGATTGCATTAACACAAGCCTTTAAGAAGGAAATTGGAGTGAATCCCAACAAATGATGCCTATTGCATTCTGACATGCAAAACATAAGCCTCTATTATGAAACTGATATGTTATGGAAATGAAAAGCTCACCAGTTTTGAAGGGTATGCTAAGGCACACCACCTCTCAGTCATGCAGAAACAAGATACTCCGATGCTAACATGAAAAATGATGATGAATGATAATCTATTAGTGTGTGTTTGGCTACCCAAAAAACGCACTTTTGGGTGGCCAAACCATGGTTTCATAAAAAAATATGCCACACACTGCAAAAATTGTTAGAAGCACTTTGAAGATTGAAACCATGGTTTCATGAACCGAAACAGTGCTTTTGGAGAATGAGGCTTTTTCAGCTTTTGGGGGATAATTCAAGGTAAGTGATATCACACTCTTTTCTGACCATTGTTTGAAACAAGATCTCATGACGAAACAAATTATTGGTAAGAATTATGAGTCTGGAGGGCATTACTTCCTTGATGATTGGGTGACTCGTTCGGTTGCTTGTTCCAATAGTGTATCTCCTTTTTAAATTTACTGTCGTTTAGGTCATCTATCTTTGATATCCTTAAAGAGGATTTATCCTCAATTCAGTCATTTATCATCACTAGATTGTGATTCGTGTCAGTTTGCCAAACATCATCGTATCTATTTGGTGCCTAGAGTCAATAAACAGGCTACGTCCCCCTTTAAAATAGTTCATTCTGATGTTTAGGATCCTTATCCTATTGAGTCTAAAACAGGTTTTAAGTATTTTATTACCTTTGTAGATGATTTCTCTCGAATAACTTAGCTTTACTTAATGAAATCTCGTTCTGAGTTATTTTCTTATTTTTGCAATTTTTGTGCTGAAATTAAAACCCAGTTTTCTGTATCCATTCAAACATTGCATAGTGATAATGCTAAGGAATATTTTTCAATGCAATTTCAAAACTACATTCTTCAGCACGGCATTCTTCATCAATCGTCTTGTGCCAATACACCTACTCAAAATGGTGCTACTGAAAGAAATAACTAACACTTATTAGAAGTTGTCCGGGCTCTCATGTTTCAAATGAATGTCCCTAAGCCGTTTTGGGCTGATGCTGTGTCTACCGCATGTTTTTTTATCAATCGTATACCTTCCTCTGTTCTTAATGGTGTTACTCCTTACAAGACATTGTTTCCTACTATGCCATTATTTCCTATCGATCCAAAAATCTTTGGATGTGTTTGTTTTGTTCGTGATGTTCACCCTTCTGTCTCCAAACATGATCCAAAGTCCATCAAATGTGTCTTCTTTGGTTATTCTAGGGTTCAAAAGGGGTATCGTTGTTTCTCTTCTACTCTTCATAGGTATCTTGTGTCTACATATGTCACTTTTCATGAGTCTACTGCATTCTTTCCATCCTATTCTTCCTCTATCACTGCTCATGTCGATGATCTTAATGATCTCTTAGTCTATTCTGTCTTACCACCACCAACTCCAACACCTATTCAGGCATTCATCAAACCACCAGTCATTCATGTCTATCAAAGACGGTACACGGTCACTAATGTACCCTCTCAGCCTCATAGCCCCCCAGTACCAACATCATCTGATCCAACCTATGACCCTATCAATCTTACTTGTGACCCTGCTCTAGATCTGGTTGTTGTACCAGAGCTAAATTCCCAATGTCTAGTTTCTAACCCTTTCATTGTTTCAGATTCAACCGATTTTCCCATTGCTCTTCGCAAAGGTAAACGTACTTGCACCTATCCAATTTCTTCCTATGTCTCCTATACCAATCTGTGTCCTACCTCTTGTTCTTTCATTGCTTCTTTAGATTCCATCTCTATTCCTAAAACTCTTCACCAAGCCTTAAACCATTCGAGTTGGTGTGCTGCAATGGAGGCTGAGATGATAGCTCTTGATCAGGCTGGTGCTTGGACTCTAGTTGATTTACCGACAGGAAAGAAGGCCATTGGATGTAAGTGGGTGTTTAAAGTTAAAACAAAAGTTGACAATATTGTGAAACGCCTCAAGGCTCATCTTGTTGCTAAGGGGTATGCTCAAACTTACGGCATTGACTACTCTGAGACATTTTCCCCTATGGCGAAACTCTCTTCTGTTCGCCTTTTCATCTCTATGGATGCTACTTATGATTGGGAACTTCATCAGCTTGATGTTAAAAATGCTTTCTTGAATGGTGATCTACACGAAAAGGTCTATATGAAGCAACCACCAGGTTTTGTTGCTCAAAGGGAGGATGGGAAGGTGTGTCGGCTTCAGGTATCTTTATATAGTCTCAAGCAAAGTTTGCAAGATTGGTTTAACAGATTTAGCTCAGTAGTTCAAAAGTTTGGCCTACATTAAAATAGGTGTGACCAATCTGAGCAAAAATTAAAAATCCCAACTCCCACCCAACCCTCTCGTTCTCCACTTTTCTGTTTTATCCTTAGAAGAAGTCAAAAGCTGCGAACGCCACATCCTCCTCTTCTCTCCTATTGCCGCCGCAGCGCCGCCTTCGTCTCTGCACTCAGCAGCATCTCTGCATGCATAACTATAGACAAGAAAGCTAACAAGATAATTGCCTATCAATTGTATCTACAATGTTACTTAATCACAATAAGATGCAAAAAAATGCAAAGGAAGTGCAAAGGTGCCATTCTATTTAAGAGAATGCTCTCATTATTGTGTGTATTATTGAGGGCAAGGGATACATTATATGGGTGCTGAAAGCTCAATCAAGGGGAGCAAAATCAGCAATTACAATCAAGTGATTAATGTTGATTTATTCTCTCCTAATCCTAGGCAAGATTATTGGAAACAAATATGGAAAAGATATAATTCAAATTTGATTTCTAACACGTTCCTTTGGTCACAAGACGGAGGCTTTCATCAATGCATTTAATTATTCTATTCATACTAAAAAAAATGGAGCATGCCTTAGTTAATATTGAAAAATTTATCAATTATTCAATTCAAAGATAATTTTAATTTTTGAAAAGGAGTTTTGCAATTCAAAGCTTTATACGATCTCTTGAAATTGTCAGCCTCTTGGAGAATCATCCATTGTCCTTAGATCCCTAAGCAAAACATTACTCAATACTTTAGTCTGATAATGAACTGTAATTGTTTTAACAAAATACCCTCCACTCAAAACCTTTAGTTAAAAAATGAAGTATTTAGGTGGTTGAAGGGTGCTATAGTAAAAAAACAAAAATTAAATAGCATTAGACTACTGTATAGTGTAACTTTCAGTTTCAATGATATCTATAAAGTAGATCTTCAAAATGAAGGGAAGGTTCAAGTAATTTTGGCAAAATTAAAGGAAGTCTATGTGACTTATTCTAAATATTTACATGAATGATGTAATTCAGTGAAATAATAATGAGTGCAAAATTCCTTTACTTGCGTCAATTATAAGAAGGCATAAGAGGCAGTGAGATGAACTAGTGTGGAAAGCCAAAATACTCAGCCACAATAAATTTTTCATTTTCATTAAAATGGTGCTTACCACATCATCACTTGCTTTTATTTCAACTTGTGGAAGACCAATAAAATGAGAATCTCGGTTTTCAGGAGTTGGTACTTTCCTCCTTCCAGACAAAGTTGAAAATTTATCCTTAGAGGATGACAAGGACCCAGCTCTTAATGTATTGGAGGTAGAAGGTGATCGTGCTGATGAGGAAGAAATTTTTGGAATTGTTCTCCTGGTTGATGTGCTGCAGCTACTATCCAATGAAGGAGAAGCAACCTTTCTTGACGAAGAAGATGCAAGTGATGCTGCCTTTACCGATGGTTTTATTGAAACCTCTAGCCCGTTAGATGCTACAGATTTCCTCAAACTCTGGCCAACTGGTGATGCTGGAACGGATTTTCTAGTCCCGGAGATGCGAGCTCGGGATGAAGGTTTAGTAGGAGATGAAGGTACAGAACCCCGCCTAAGCTCTGGAAGGGACCTCCTTGCAGATTCTGTAACTGCAGGGAAACCACCTTTTTTCCTCGCAGTTGGATTGATACAGCTTTTGGTTCTTCCACCAGACATCAATGGCTTCTCAAGTAATTCTCCACTACTATTTCCTCGGGCTATAGATATTGAAGTTGTAGAACCACTGCAAGAACTTGTTAAACCCGAGTTTTTTGCAAGCAATGTAGAATCTGAAACACTTCTAGGTCCTACTCGTTTTCTGATAGGAGCCCTTGCCGTGGAGCTCTTTGACCCCACTGAAATTCTAGACTTTCCAATTCCAGTAAATACTTGCATGCCTTCTGACGAAGAATCAACATGGGCTAATTCTGCACGAATTTGGGGATTTTCTGAAATAAATTCACCCGATTGTTCTGAGGACACCTCCATTTTCAGCCCCCAGATAGTTATTCAAAAGAAGGTCTTCTGATCCAACAGTAATAAAAAATGCGTTAGCTAAAGTGTGTAAGATATCTGCATTGTATAAAAATTCTTTAACGATAGGGATTAAAATTTAAAATAGGCCCTCCGCTCAAGTAAGCAGAGCTCAGCTCTCTGTAGCTTAATAACAAGAAAAGGTAAAATGCGATAAATTCTCATTCTAAGCGTGAAAACAAAGGGCAAAATCATACCATATATTAAAGCTTCAACAAGTTCGAAGTTGGAAAAGGGAATAAAGAAGAAGAAAGGATACTTGGGGAACTAAAGACTAGATGCTAGAAGTAAAAACGCATTAAATCTACCACGAAATGCAGCTTCTGAAACTAAATTCCAAGCCACCAAGTTTCGATCTGCAGGCAAGAAAGGGCCGAATAGCATGCAGAAGAAACTGAAACAAGAAGCACAAAGCGAGTGCACGAACCAAACTCATTCAAAGGTTCACAATGGACCAATGCAGGACAATAGCCTCACCAGCAGAACGTAGAGATCTAGCAAAAGAAGACTCTAGAGCTAAAATGAAACCGAATTTGGACATGTCTAGGGTTTGATAAGCTGCAACAGGTGGGACATTATTCAGCGTGGCACGGAAAAGCAAAAGAGAGAGAAAAGGAGACAGTAACTGGAGCGGGTGAGCTGAAGTTGGAAAGCTAGAAAAACGACAAGAGGCAGTGGGAGTTTCAAAAAAAAGCATTTTGAAGAAACCCAACCTTTGACTTTGGTTAAGGGGAGAATGTAAGATGATGCCGATTTTTTTATGGTATAAAAAGTGTATCAATACTTATTAGGTATTAATATTAATATTTAATATTATTTATATATTATATAAGGAAGAAATTAAAAATAACTTGAGACTTCTGTATTTGTCCCATGCATGCACCTTTACTTAAATTGTGTGAATCTAGACTTATTTTATCACATATAAATAGTACCTTCAGTGGTAAATATAAAATTCATTTAGGTTTTAACAATGAATTGGTTGCATAAAAAATTCCTCTCCTCTATAAGAGCTATTCTCTCTCCTCGTGAGAGTTATGCTACGTTTGGTATTTTGGCAATGAACTCATAGAATTGGAATTGAGGTAGGAAGTGAAAAATTATGTTATTTGGTTTGTGAAAACTCACTTCCATAGAAGTGAAAATGAGTTCCATTGAACTGATATGGATTCTCAGAAATAGTTGTGGGACTGATATGGGTTCCATGAAAATGAAATTATATGACTATTATACCCTCGTGACTTTTGTTAATTGATAGTGTTGCCCTCCTCCATCAACAGGGATGATATCTCTCCAGTCATTGACTCAGATCGGCGACGGCCTCCTTAATCTGTCACAGCAATGACGACGGTGACTCCACTCTGGTCAAGCTTCAGTTTGAGAATGGTCGGTTGATCACCGGCCACCGCCAACTGAAATCCCAGGCCTATCGAGCCACAAAAAAGAACCAAAAGCTCTGTTACCTTGAGTTCTCTGAAGTCCCTAAACATGATAATTTCTTAGCCTACGTGGACGAGCTTGTTAATCTGTTCTTAGGCGCTTCCCTCACCGATAACGCAAACACCGGCGTCGTGAAATTTGGTGACGGACGTGAGGTCTGCCTGACGGAGACCCAGAAAGGGTTATTCGTGATAGATCCGAACATACTGGAGACAGTGGGACGATTTGAATCCATTGCTGAGATCTGAACCAATGCCATTGATGTCTCCGGCTGGGTTCACTCGTTTCCGGTGACTGAGCACTATGTTATTGTTCCTGAAATGCCACTGAGATACTGTGCCCAGAATTTGCTGAGAGCTAAACCCATGCCATTGATGTCTCCAGCTGATGTCGACGATAAGGATGGCGGTCGACTGGTCAGAATTGCTGCTGGTTGTGGGGAAGGGGAAGAATTTTTTTACGGATGATGGGAAAATTTTTTTTGTTGTAGAGGGTATATTAATCTTTTCACATTATAAATATAAATATTAAATTAAAATAATACACATTTCTTCCAACATACCAAACATACTTTATATCTCACTTCAACTTTCAATTCCATCAAAATCACTTCCACATACCAAAAGAGGCATTAGTTGCGACGAGTGTCGCTGATATCCCAAAGCAATCTTTCCTACCCATTGCAGGGGAGGAAAAGAGTAGGCTATACTAGTGTAAAATGCAATGGTGTGGCTGTGCAGGAGTATTTGAGGCCGAAGTATCTCTTGATAAGGATGGAGATTGGAAACACTTAATGCATGCGATATTAAAGCATGCGATAATCCAGGGAATTACTTAGGGTTGCCATTGTTATGGGGGTAGTTCAAAATATGTGATATTGGGTTTTGTAAAGCAGAAAGCTACAAGGGTGGAAGCAACAAAAACTAAAATTTGCTAGAATGAAAGTGTTGATTAAGGCAATAGTAAATGCAATACCAGTTTTTCCAATGTCATACTTTAAATTACCAAAAAAAGGTTTTCATGGAGATAGATGAAATAATTTCTAGATTTTGGTGGGGGAAGAGAGGGCAAGAAGGTAGAATTCATTGGAAGGCATGAAAAACCTTGAGCAAGGCAAAAGGAGAAAGGGGAATGGGATTTAGAGAGCTAAAATCATTTGACACAACCTTACTATCAAATACTGTATGGAAAATCATCCAAAATTCAGAAGATCTTTAGTGTAGGATTTTGAAAGGAATTTAGTTTCCTAAGGATGATTTTCTAAATGTTGAAAAGGGAAGTCATGCATCATGGGGCTTGTCAAGCATCCTTAAAGGAAAAAAGTTGATCAAGGAAGCTTATGCTAGAAGGTTGGCAATATGGAAGAATTTATATTCTCTGACAAATGGATCCCTAAAGTGGTAGGTTACAAATAGATGACTGCAATGCAACAAGTGAGATGAAGAAAATGACAGTGGAGAAATTGATTAGAGAGGGGCATTGGGAGCTAGAAGGTTTGGAGGTGGTGATAATGAAGAGGAGTTGAAGACAATAAAAGTGTCAGGATACCTATTCTAAGATGCTCAGATAAGATGGTTTGGCTAAAAAGTAGGCATGAGACCACTTAGTGAAAATGGGATATAAACTGGCACTTGAGCAGTTTGTTGGAAATTGTGCCCTAAGGCCAATCCTTGTACTTCGCACATTATTTATTTTAATGTATTTTTTCCATTTAATTATCATATGTTTTGCATGTTTATTATGATAATAGCATCCATAGATGAATTATGCGGGAGCGTAGGTAAAGTAAAACCAGTATGACTTTGATAAGGTATGTAGATACGAGTCAAAGTCATAGGCACTTGTAAGAGTACAAGGTGTTGGACCGACCCGCTATGAGAAAGTTGCATGGATTGAGTCATTAGCTTATCTCATATGTAATCACGTCTCAATGCCCTCTGACCTGAGATCATCATGGATTCCTGCATGAAAGTCACTAAGCTTTGACCTAGTCAAAAGTCACCTTTGACCGAGTGATGATAAATGCTATAATCATGCTTAAGGGTTTTCATGTGGAGGAATATGAGTGATCAAAATGGAATTTGTTCCTCGCATTAGTTGAGAGATATTACTGGGCCCCTCGATGAGTGAGTCTGATAAATGTATAGCCATACTGTAACGAAAAGGAGTTTCCGTTTCTTTGATAAGACTATTTAGGGATCAAGAAAGTAATGGTCATGAATAGGAGGATGACGTCATCCATGTCTCATCCTTGACTGAGATATCGTGTGACAAAAGAGACGTAATGTGGTTGTATAAAAGGTTGCATCATGTTAACGATCCCCATATAATCTGGGTAGTTGTAATGTCTTGCTAGAGACCGCTTGCAACTTGTGGGCTTATGGTGAGATTAGCCCGCTGCCAACTTTATATGGGTTACAGGGTCGCACTAAGAACAGCCCAACATGAGCTTTATTTCTAGGGTTTATTCGAATTTTAAATATATGTAAAAATTCGAAATTGTACAATATTATGTAAATAATATTTTTGTGTGTTAGTTTAATATTTAATTTATTTGATAAATTAAATAACTAGCATTAATTTAATTTATAAAGATAAATTAAATTTGTTGGCTCATTATTTGGATTAATTAAATGGATATGATTTGATCAGATCAATTTAATCCAAATTAATATTGTAAAATTCGAATCTCACATTTTGAATTTTGAATTTCAAGATTAATTAAGATTAGATCTGGAATATCTTTTGAAATTCAAATTTCAAGATTAGATCTTGAATATTTTTTGAAATTCATATTTCAACATTAGATCTTGAATATCTTTTGAAATTCAAATCTCAAGATTAGATCTTGAATATCATTTCAAATTCGAATTTAAAGATTAATAATGATTAATCTTGAATATCTTTTTTAGATTCAAATTCGGATTTTTAAGATTAATAAAAGATTAATCTTGGATTATGATGCACTCCATGAGCTCTATAAATATGAGTTCTCGTGAACAGTAGAGGCATCCCATTCTAAATTTGAATACGCTCTTGAGTCACGAAACCCTAGAGAGAGAGTGAAACGAAGAGGCACTAGCACACTGCCATTGTTGAGGACTGTTCGCGTGGATACCGGTAAAGGGAGGCAATAAAGGAAACGTCGTCTCCTCGTGATCGAAAGCAAGAACGTGGAAGGTTGTGGAATCTGAAGAAATCCAGACGCATAGGAAGGGACAATTTCGAAACGCGAAAAGGTACGCCTTTATCTTCTCGATCTAAAGCCTTTGACAGATCCATATTTAGGATTAGAAAAATTTTAAATTCCACTGCTTGTACTTACTAATTCCAACACAGCTAGCATTGTAGATAACTACCAGTTATGTGAGACAATTATAGCACACGTGTTTAGTTAGAGGAAATAAGGCGACGAAATTAAAAAAGGAGATTTAGTGAAAGAGAAAAGTGCATGTCGTTATTGATCCTTGTGAATTTTAGGATCGTCGTGATACAATTGCTATGGTGTTGACATGATTATTAATATATATATATATATATGTATGTATATGTATATTTTGTGCATTGCAAATCGTGCTGACTGTTTGAATTGTTTGGAAAATGAATGCAAATTGCAAAATTATTTTTTTATGCAACTAATTACATATCTTTCATTGGCATTTGCTTGTATGCTTTTTAAGTTGGGTGGCTGGTTGTTGAGACTTCTTCTCTCACCTTGTTGTTATTAACCTTTTCAGTTGAAAACTCCCATGCTCAGAATTCTGCGAATGACTCGAAGATTTAAATTGTGATATAATTAAGTATAACCTCCTCCTTTTTGTATATGTGATGTATCTATGTATATTGTCACTATTACAGGGCTTATCCTTTTGTTATTCACTTTTCTGAGATTTTTGAGTTTATATTTTGAGGAGCCATCATTAGACGCCAGAGGCCTAACATTTTACAATCATGATTTTTTGATGGACCTTGAAGAGTTATTGGTGTTCTTGTTAATAGAATATGATTGGGTGTGAAAAGCATGGCATAGAACCATTGATTTGATATATATATATATATATATTAAAGTCAAAATTTTTGATATAAATAAATTTTTCCTACTCTCAAGTTAATTTTGTGTTACAGATGATTATCGAGTAATTAACCGATTAAAAATGCCATTATTACATTGTTAGTACTTGCTTCAGAAACATGATTACGATCTTTACTTGATTTTCATCACAAGAAACTTTTGATTCCTTTTCTGACCCACCAGACAATGCCTCCTCTGTTACATTTCCCTCTTGACCAAATGAAGGAAACTGATAAAACTCGAAATTTTCTAATAAACCAATAATGTTCCAACAATGCAAGGGACCATAATCTTGCTACTCTAAATGATGAAATCCATTTTGAAGTTGGAGGCATCCACTTGATAAATATGATATGAAAATTTTGACTCAAGTTATCAAAATTCTCTTCTACTAACTCTAAAAACGATCAAATTTGGCTGATGCAAACTGATAAAATTCAGAGGAATCACAATTCAGGGACCAAGTGGTAGCCATGATGTTAACCATAATCATCATTCAAAATTTGACTACTGGCCAAAATCTTCTTCCCCCTCCCCTCCTTTTTTTTAATTACTGGTGGCTATCTGGATGATATCTCCGATGGGTGATTGTAGTCTGGTACACTCCTCCTCCCTTAGCATTTAGCAAGATCAGGGGTAAGGTGATGTTGAAGTTCTAGGTTGTTCAATTTCACCCTCTTCTTCGAGTGCATCAATCGGATTCGCCTTCTACTTCCTTTCTTTCATGCTAGTTTCCTCCTATTGGGGGATCGTTGTTCGAATCGTGCGAGAGCTTTCTTCATGATTTTCACACCCAAGAAGGAAAGTGAAGGTTCCCTGTCTAAGGAGGCATATTCGTTGTTGCTCTACTCAGATCGTGTAAAATCCCTTTCACTCTATCGGTGCTCATGCTACTAGAAATTGATGTTCCCATCACCAAGAAGATGTCTGCAAGTCTGTGTATCGCTGTTGACATCCGTGAAGTCGCTAGTGGAAATCGTCATCTGTGGCCGAGAAGACATCCATAGGTGCTCTGGTTCGTTGTTGATGTCAACGTGTGTCTTGTTGCAGTAGTGGTTTTCTTGAATGAAGGATTTGTGTTCGTTGAACTCTACCCAGACTCGCGTGCATAAAAGATCCCCAAGGTGTC
>JANTPZ010141385.1:0-15680 GCA_025593235.1 Vachellia pachyceras | reverse complement strand
GCATTTTATTTTGATTTACTCTGATAATTTTATGAGGATTTGAATTGCTATTTGGATTTTGTATTTTGGTCGGATTGATGATACTTTTTATAAATGGACGTTGGAAATCCTCATTATCGATATATGGTAAAAACTTCGTTACGTATTTCGATAAGAATTTGGGGTGTTACAGTTCCCACCCCTAGGTGGAAGTAGGTGCGGGCCTGTGACAATTTGTGAAATCATGAAAAGCACTACACTTAACCCCTTTCCCATTAATTGCCCCTCCCAATGCTCTCTTCTTCACTTCATTTCAATTAACTAATATTGAAAAAAAGTTATGGATTCTGAAATGATTTTGCAGATTTTTAAAATATTCTTTTATAGATTTCAAGATACGTTTTATCTTAACATGTATGCCCGTTGGGAAGGATTCCCAAACAGGACACCTTTTTTTTTAAATATTGAGAGAATTGGGGGTAAGTCTCCCATTAAAAATTTGTAGAATGAGATTTTTCATACATATATAACTGAGTTTTTACATCATGTTTAATTGAGCAGTTCTCATTCTCTAATTAATTCCCCAATATGTGATTTATCTCAATTACCCCTTAAATATTTATACTTTTTTTAATTTTTAATTTCACTCTGTTAGCTTTACTTGTAAAGTGTGTATTTGGGAATACATTGGGATAATGATTTCACACAGGTCGAGGAAGTATGTGAGAGGAATTTCATCTCAGTTTACGCAAATTGATTTCCAACGTGATTGTCAAACATGTCTGAATATCGTTAGTCCTGTACAAAGAGTAAAGTTAAATAATTTAGTTAGAAATAAGCATATAAATACTAATATTAAAAAGTAAAAAAAATATGAATACCTTTTCTCCTCTGAGCTTATTGATTGCCGCAATAACCCTGATTGGCAACACGTGTGGGAGTTTAAAAACTTATTCAACAGTGTTTTTCAGTAAAAAGATATAATCTCTTTCATATATTTACCTCGATTTACGAAAAGCATTTCTCCACTGCATTCCTAAACAGACCCAACGTCGGCGTTGAGAATGAAATCCAAAGAAAATGGCATCACGTGCCGCCCACAATCCCCAAGTGCCTTATCAATTCCTTCCTCTCGTGACCAAGCAATTATTCATGAACCAATAAAAACATGCACGTCGTCGTGGATTAATTTAACCTCTTTCAAATTCAAATAATAACAGCTGCTACTACTAATAAGCAAGCGTGCTGTAACATGCAAGCAAATGCAGAATCCACTTTTTTAAGGGGAAAGGGGGGAATTGGCTTTGAAAAGTAATTTATAGTACTAGGCTTGTTTGGATAGCCCGTTAGGAGAACAGACACAGATTTCGAGGTAAATATGTGAGAGGAATTTTGTCTCAGTAAGCGTAAGAATTGATTTCGGTTGCCCAAACGGACTAACCAAACAAGCCTATCACCATCGTTGGCCATCTGATTGATTAAACACGACCTTTGCTTTCCCTTTGGATGACTTATCCGGCAAGCTTAAGAGCTATTCTTCAACATTCCATCGCCTCATCCGAAATAACTAATGCAGTAACTCCATACTTCCCAATCTTTAATTTCTATTATATATATACTCTTGTTATCAGACATTTTCCAGAAGAATTGAGTAATCAATATTATACAAGTCATCAAGTGGGGAATTAATTACACCCTCTTAAAATTACTATTCTTGTTTAAAATTTGATACGATTTTTCCTTTTTCGCTCAATTCGTGATTTTAAATATAGCCGTTATTGAAAATTCATCTTATTTTTACAAGGTGGCTTATAAAGTATCATTACATCTAATCACCTGTTTTATTTATTTTGGATTTGGCTTTGCTTCAGTTACTAAACAGTAAGACAAGCTTCTCATATTAGCTATAGAAACTACTTTAAATGTAATTTACGATCGACAAGGTAAGTATATGAAATAAATATCTCGATTTTAATTTTGTGAACATATGTTCTTATCTAACGCTACGACAAATAAAGCCTATATCACATTATCACCACTCAAACTAACCTCAAATGAGCGGCTCATATAAATTTTGTATTTTATATTAAATTGATGCCAATTAAGTTATATCTACAACATCAAGACACAAAACAAGCATTTCTCTTTTGTTGCCCCTTAAAAACATGTAGGCTTGCCAACCAAATTTTGAATGAGAAAGATGGACACAGTTCATGGTATACGGAATCAAACTCAGTTTAAATTTACAGCTAGATCTTGTTCTTGTAATGTTGGGATCAAGGTGTCCTTTATCATAAGGAGTGTTTGTCCTATTTGGAGCCATTATGGAGGGGACGATGCAGTCTTATTTATTTATTTCTTTGCAACGGACTCATGTGCTTCAGAATATTCTCTCACAGAAGCGAATATTCCAAATTTGCTTCAACCTCAAGCATTATATATTGGCATTGCCATTAACTTCATGAACAATCATACAGTTAGGAGCCCTTCAAGTGATCCCAACTCAAAATGGTTTATTTTTTCAATACACCTTAATCTGACAACGTTCCTTGCATACATATACATAACATGGTTTAGAATACAGATACACACAAAACCAATATCAGCTGAAGCATTAGCAGTTCACAAGACACCCCATGAATCTAACATATATTGCTATGTTTGGATAGCCCGTTACAAACCCTAAAAGACATTTTTGCCCTTACCGAGATAAAATTCCTTTCACATATTTATCTCAGAATCTGTGTCCGTTCTCCCAACAGACTATCCAAACAAGCCCTATGTATATGTGTGCATAAATATATATTTATATATATATATATTATCTTTATGCAGCTTTGGCAAATCCCACCCTCCAGTAACCAAAATCAAACACTGTGTGATAGGGACCCATGAAAACATCTCCAAGGATCCTGCAGTATGCACACACCAATCATTACGTCAAAATCTGATTTAATTCTTCACATATCAGAATCATGTTCATTTGTTTTCATAACAACAGTTCTTTTCTTTTTTTTTTTCCTCCTTTTTTTGGGGGGTAATCTTTTGACGTCAAGATCGACAGATTAATGTACCAGATAGGGCCGCGAGGAGGATCCACGTCCAAAGCACTGAACCCACTGATGCATTGGACTTGAAAGCCTTCTTCATCCTTCACAATGTACTGAATACACCAACCACACAACAAAACAGAAGTTTGCAGGTCAAACACAAAAGTTTTGGTAAGCCAAGAGATTGAAGGCGATGAGATTAGAAGCTCTGCCTCAATCTCTGTTTTTATTTACCGATAATTCATTTTCTTATCAGAAGAACAAATATGATGAGTCGCTTCCACATCTTGTACTGATGAGTGTGAAGAACTGATGTGAAAATTAGTTTAAAAGATATGTTTAGTCTATATAAAAAAATAGTGGCTTAATGCACAAGGCTCTTATCAGGTGAGATCTGGGGAAAGATAAATGTATGCAGCCTTATCCTTACAAGTAGAAGGAATTTTTTCAAGATTTAGACACGTGACCTTTAGGTCACATGGTAGAAAGTTTATCATTACTCCGAGGCTCACCCTCATTTTGTTTAGTTTTTATATGTGAAAAAACAAAACAAAAGAAAAGGCAGGATGATAGGGTTGAGGGCATATATATTACATCATTCGGAGAAAGGTCAAAATTTTTTCCACCAATAGTGAAGGAAACAGTAGGCATTGTAGGGATCTTTCCGCAGTCAACGAGTGCTTCTCCCAGTCTAACACAAGCCTGCAACATCAACACAAGCCACAAGGTATAAAAACTGAGTCCAAAACATAAGTTCATTCAAAATTTCCCAGAAATTAAACACCACCAGCTCCATCACTTGAGAAGGATTCACCTTATTTGCATTGCTTAGCATCTGATCCTGTGTCTGATTGTGCCTCAGCTGGTTTTGCATCCAAGCAACCGCCGTCTCACAAGCGGAACAAGTAGCCTCACCATAAGATTTCCCTTCATTCTTATCCACCACACTCTCAACACCCATGCTGAAAACAAAATATATATAGACTCTTCAATAAAATAATATCAATCATTTTCAAAATCAAATGATTCTACTTCCCTAAAGTGTACTATCTTTTTGAGTTTTGAGCTCTACCTAACTCCACGAGTCCCATCAAACGCACACAATCCAATTTGGGAACATATCTTCTCTGGTTGTGCCTACATGAGTAAACATAAAATCCATAATAGATGGAAAAAGGAAGTTCTAATAAGCTAGAATAGCCTATGAATGAATGAATGAAAGAACCAGAATTAGAAGTTACTTTAGCTAAGAGCAAGTCCAGGATTTTTGGTCCGTGGTGATTAACAACAGTATTGCATTCTTGGCTGACAGCTTCATTTCCAGAACCTCCAATGGCTTCATTGATTGCATTAATTGCATACTAAGAGAACAAAACCATTTGTTTGATAAATGATCAGAGAAACCAGCTTTATTCACAAACATTTTCCATTCAAATTCATTTCAGGTATTTGATCTTACCGAGGGACCTGTGATTAAAGAAGTCCCTGAATCTGCAATTGCTGCACAGCCATTAGCACAAGCTCCTGATCCACACAATATGTACAAGGTCAGAACCATCAGTTATGATAAATACCAAAAGCCATGCATGGAAGCACTATTATGTTCGAAGCAAATTGTGTGTGTGTGTGTGTGTGTGTGCTGCTTCATTTCCTACACATACCCATTGGTTTACCAGCAACAAGCACATCACCCATGCCAAACTGTTGACAAGACAGGAAATTGCAATCAACAAGAATAACAGGGAAAAATGTACAAGCACATGACAAGAAGAAGAAGCTGATGAATAACCAGACAATAGCCTTTTCGTGTCACAGGGACAAAAGTGTGCTCACCATTGAAGTGAGCAGTATCAACACCACCAAAAACAATCTCGCCCCCTCTCTCATCTGATGTGTTTCGATTGAGCCAGAATGAAAAAACTGGTTCCTTAATCAGACCTTGATCGATCATATTGTACCTGAAACAAACAGGTGTTTCCATAAGCAAGCCTTCTCATCCATAGATCTAAAGATACAAGTATACATTAGGTTTGTTTATGAATGAAGCTGAACTGAGTGTCAAAATTTAAGATGTTAAAGGCATACCACAGAGGAACAGCATTTCCAACAGATATCTCTTTGAAACCAAGTCCCACTAAACCATCAAACTTGGCTGACACAAATGCATAGACAGGTTCTTCAGTTGCTTCAATGAATTCCTGGTTGGCAGCAAAAGGTCGAGTTTATCATAAGTAACCGTATAATGAGAAATCATATCAAAGCACAGAGAACATAAGAGAAAAAGGCACTGAACAAGCCATTACATGGTTCTTTACAACTATGTCACCGACTTGGACATCGTCGTAACTGAAGATACCAGATATGGCTCCACTACCATATTGAATTGCAGTAGGAGTCCCTGCAACGGAGAGAGATAAATTCTTGTGCCAAATTGGAAGAGGAAAATTCCAAACAAGCCCTCGTGAAGTTTCAGAATGTCCAGTGGCCCAAATTATAAAATCAAAATAAACAAGCGTGATGTGTCAAACCAAGTTACTAATATGTCAGAGGGTACAGAAGAACTTAGAATTGATAACACAAATTCTTAAATGAAAAGAGAGTAAAGAGATGAAGTTGGGGGGAATGAAGGGATTTGAGGATTTGGAGGCAAACCACTCTGCCTGTATGTTCTTGATTGGCTAGATCTGTACTTGGCATGGACGTAGCATGCAAGCTGCATCCAAATTCAAAAGTGATAGAATCATCCAAGTCATTCACTTCAGGCAACACGCAATTAATATCATCCAACGAATCCTTTTTTTTTTTTTTGCATGAAAATCAAGATGCATATTGATTGATTAGTACATCCTCTAATCATTGCTTAGCAAGAACTCTATTTCTTTTTGTTATTAATTTTTATTTAGAACGCGTGACATTTTACATCTAAAAATTATTTTTTTTATTTTATTTTCTTTTGGGATAATGAATGCGCAAGTCTTATTTGTCCTTATAGTTTTGCCCGATTACTAATGAATCCTTCATCCTTGTATTTTGTTTTTCCTTATGGGGACTTGGGTGAGATTACAGGGACTTGTAGTAGATTAACTTTCCTTTTCCTTTTTTCTCATTCCTACTGAACAAGCCCCTCGTCATTGATTGAGGATCCAAGCATGTTATGTTTGCGTGTGTGAATACAATATATATATATATATAGAGAGAGAGACAGCGAGAGAGAGAGAGAGAGACTGACGGAGGTAAAACATTTATCGGATGGGACCCAGGTATTCGAGCTGCCTGTATCGAAAAGAACAGCGAACCTCTGAGGAGGTGTACCAATGGCGACATCACCGTAATACTGCGCGTCCAAGAAATTCTTCAGTCCCACAATCTCTTCAGCTTGTCCTCCTTTCTGGTTATTATTATTATGGATAGCGTACTTCCTGCGCAAAGCCCGGCCTAATTTCATCTTCTTCAGCCCAACCTCTGGAGCCCATCATCAGAAGCACAGCCCCGCGCACAGCCATGCAACCAAAAACAAAACAGCAACAGCAACGTACGCATTTCCATTTCTTCCTCCCATCTCCAACATTCTCCTGTCCATCATCATCCATTATAAGATAAGATAAATGTTTATTGTGCAGTTCGTTTCATATATATATATATATATTTCATTCCTTTAATCATCATGAAGAACCCAATCCAAGTGGTTGAACTAAAACATGCCGACATATTTGAGCTTGTGTTGTCATCGTACAAGACATGTTTGAAAGAGAGCTACCATCCATCATGCCCAAATTTGACCCATTGAAACAACCATATTAAACAAAAACATGCAACATATTTAAGCTCGTGTGAATTCCAAATAAACGTTTTTCGAATGAGCTAGCCCCAGTTAATATAACTGAGTTACATAGTTGTATCAAACAAAAGAAGCATGCATGTAAACATATTCACCCTAAGCTACGAGAAAGAGAAGCAGGATGATGGAATCAGGTAAGAAAGAAGCAGCTAAGGAGAAAAATGTACTGAGCAGTAACTCTGGTTGAAGTGGAAGAGGAAAATGGTGAGAATTTAAAGGGAGGGGGAGAGAAAGGAAAGGCCAACGATACTTCATGCAGAGAGTCGTAGACGGGGGGACCCATCGAGAGGTCGCTTTCGGTGTCGCCTTTAGATCCTCACCGTCGGCTTCCTGAAACGGGCGGTGATGATTGGGGAAGAAGGGGACGTGGAATGTGTTGAACTAAATCCCTTGGATCAACCGAAAGCTTACGTTGTTTCCGCAAACACGCCACTCCTTCACATTGCCCCCATGTTTAATTCTTCTATCCCATCACCTTCAAACTTAAACCATGGTACCTCTGATATTTGAAATATTTAGGAGATTAAAATAATATATTTCTTATTTTTTCCAAACTAATTTTCTACCTTATATAAAATAATATATAATCTAATGATACATATATTAATTTCACAATATGTATTATAATTAAGTCATTTATTTAACATTTTAAACACATAAAAAAAGTTATATGATTTTTATATTAATGATCAAAAGTAGTATTACTCTATTAATATTCATATCTCTTCTGTGTTAACGAAATTCATTTTAATTCGGTATATCTAATTGTTTTACACAGAACTTAATAACATACATATTCTCTTTGACAGAAAAAATTGTTTATTTTCTTCACACGTATCAAATATGATGTGAAGCATCGTTGTTTTATTCCATATTTCTCATGTGTATGAATAAACAAATTAACATTTGAAAAGTAAGTAAATAAATAGATCGCCAACCATGCTATTTAACCTCATTAACTTCCTAATCCTACTATTGTGTTAAAATTTGTCTACGCTTTTAACATTGAAAGCGGAAAAATAACACTACTATATATATGTAGACATGATATATGAGAATTAATATCAAAGAAACAGAATGGTTCTTTTAAATATGCATGAAATTGTGACATTTGCACTTGATTAATTGTGGTATATATAGAAAATCCTCTTCTATTGGAGAGTTTTGGTTCCAGTAGAGAGAAGAGAGAGCATAAAGAAGTGTGAACGTATAATACAGATGGATGGAGAATATGGTATGGTGTGAAGGTGCAAGCAATTGATCCTAACAAGGTTGACAATGAGGGGATCAAGCAAAGCAATCCACGTACGTTGTATTCATTCGTCTCAATCATTACAAAACGCAAAACACCATTATCCATAATCATCATCAAAACTCAATATTCATTCACCATCCACCACTACCCTCTTAATTTTGTGTGTGTGTGTGTGTGTGTGACGGAGTAATGTTATTTGTCTCTCTGTTTTCTTTTACAGCGACAAATTAATGTTTTATGCCAGACTATATAGGATTCATTTAGGAAACCACTGGGAGAATGATTTTTTATTAGAATGCATTTTGAAAAATGATCTTTGTCTAGAATATATGCATTTTAAAAAATGAAAACTTGTTTGAATAAAAGTTGTAATAGTGACTTTTGATGGAAAGTGAAAATAAAAAAATGAATTTCATTAACATATGTAATTAGAATAAAATGATAAAATTAATTAATCTCGCTACTATATATATTTATTTTATATTGTGATAAAATTAAGAAAAAATAAAATGATAAAGAGTAGTCAGAATGTCTCAGATTGCTACTTAACATGTGTAGATTGTGGCTTTTAGTGTACCAGGTCACGGCCTGGAGTATTCCAAGTTACGACTTTAAATTTTCATGGCACAGCTTATAATGTTGAAGATGGATTTGAAATATATTCGGGGTAGAATGAGTTTTTTTCTCCTTCTCCCTGTAATGCATTTTGCCCATATGGGTTGCCAGAAAAGCCCAAAAAAGCATTCCTTTCCGGTTAATGCATTTCTGACTTGGAAAATGAGTTGCCAAACACACTAATATACTTGTTACTCTTTGATCTTACAATTAGGCTGTGGCTGTTTGGTTTTATAAGCTCTTGAATCTCGCTCAAGTGGTTAATCTTAAGATGTATTCAGTATGTACGTATGCACTAACCTAAGGAGAAAACTATATTTAACCAATTCTATTACATATATAGAGAGAGAGAGAATCATGATTCATAACTTTACTAATTTTTTGAGTATGTGTAAATATGGGCCTAAATGAGAAAGCAAGTTGGTGGATTAGGACATCAACGGCCAACCCAAACTCAAGTTTTCAAAACAACATCACAAATTCAGACTGTACATTATCCAACTCCAATTTGGATGGTACAATTATTATTATTATTATTATTATTATTATTATTATTATTGTTAAAATGCTTCCTTTTCCATTAACCCAATTATAATGTAATATCATGTATTAAAAATACTTTACATTTGGGGATTTAAAGAGTGATATGAAAGATCAAATTTAGCAATTAATTCATACAATCATTTTTTTTAACAAAATTAATCTCCAATTAATACATTTAAATCCAAATAAGACACCCAATGGTCAGGATCAGATAATTAATCAATATAAAATAGAGATTTATCACGCATCCATGCACACAAGGCATATTAGACTTGCTATTAGCAGAATATACACCTTATATATACCTCAGGTAAAAAAAATCACAGCATAGCTATCTTTAGGAGGAAAAAATCTATTTTCAACATTTACAAGTAAAAATTAAATACCGTTATTATCCTTTTCCTTAAATCAATCAAGTAAAAATTAAATACGTGTGGAGTCCGTGTGTGTGCAAGAAACTTGCCATATATTTTCAACCTCCTTCACATGATTGATTTAATTAAAAGGGTGGGGCTCACATGTGTGAAGGTGCACTCAAAAGTCAGCAGGATATCTTCCTTTGACCAATCAATAGCCGCCATCTCATAACCCAAACCCGTAATCCGATCCTTTCTCATCTCGGAGTCAAACGTAGTTGTTAGGAAAGTCTCCTCTCACCTCAACATCGTTCATTTTACGTGTCAACGTCAAAAATGGTACCAGTAATCGCCGTTTTTCTTGACCAATCACAAATATTCAAAATGCCACCTATATTTTTTTGCCCTACATAATTTCTTGTCACAACATGTTCATCCATCACCATCAAATAACATTTGACTGAATAATAGTTGAGTTGTTTTCAGAGAGTTGAAGTACCCATCAAAGTTGATAGAGAAATTCTTTAAAAAAGGGAAAACAAAGATAATACATTAGCCACATTTTATTAGGCTTGTTTGATAAATCCGTTGGGAGAACGGATACAGATTTCGAGGTAAATATGTGAGAGAATTTTATCTCAGTAAGCACAGGAATGGCTTTTGGATACCTAAACGAGCTATCCAAACACGCCTATTTTCTATTTCTTCTAGTATCTATTTACTAAGAAAATATGGAACCTGGACTATCTCAAATGAAACAATGAAACAAAAGAATACAATGAACCAGCTTCGATCGTTTCGCAGACCTTAATCTCCTCCTCCCCACGATGGAAAAAATGAAATTAAATCTGTTTAAGGGAGAAAACTACAACTTAATTCCCAGAAAAGCTGCTAATTGAAGTACTATTGAGGATATGTGGATTATTGCTGCTATTGCCACCGTTATTGTTGTTGTTCTGATGATTATTACCACGGATGATGGAAGAGATAGCAGCCACAAGAGCCGCCGTGAAGTTCGGGTCAGAGGTGATGGCGGCGGCGGTGCCAGCAGGGGAAGACTGCTGATGAATTGGCCCATCCTGTGATAACTGAAGGCCGGAAAACTTGGACTGGTTGTACAGTGGCTGTTGAACCAGGTGAAACGGTGTCGTATTAAGGCGTTGAAATTGCATTGCATTGTTTATATTGTTGTCGTTCATGTTGTGAGTTAGGTCCAGTGTGACAGTAGGGAAAGGAGCTGAAGCAGAAAGAGTAGCCATGGTTGAGTTAGAGTAAGCAGGGTTAAGGATGGCTCTTGCTAAAGTAGGGTTCATCTTCATCATCCCTTCTGGACTTGACATTGAGCCGGACAGTAACATGCTCGCTGCTGCACTAGTCGTCGAAGCCATCGCCATGGCCGCCGGAGGCAATGGATGGTTATGACTTCCTTCGTACGTTGTCACCAATATGCTTTTGTCTTCTGCACAACGCTGAACCTGTCACCAGCAAATAACAACTATTAAAATTAGAATTCAGTCAATCAATTAGATATATATATATATATATATATATATTTGGTTTATCCTTATGTTAAAACAGTTTAAACCAATTTGATAATACTTATCTCAATGCTATATATAGCTTTAGTTCATATTATAATTAGTTGACATGGGTGTAATATATTGTAATAACAACCATGTCCCCCATATAAATTTTATTAAGAATATGCAAGATTTTCTGTATATATCCCATAGCAACACGACAAATGCTTATTGATAAATTAAAAATACCTCATTTTTTATGTTGCTTGTTGGATTGAGAAACTTACTTGTTTGCGAACAGGACAACCAACAGCCATGGTGCATCTGTAATAAGCTCGAGGACATGGGTTTCCTTTAGCCATTTTTTGTCCATATTTTCGCCATTGACAGCCATCACTGATCTGTAAGGTATATGCAATCAGATAAATAATCATATTAGAATTTTCCAATGTAATTAAGCTGAGATGTCATATATATAGATTAATGTTGATACAGTACACATACCATGGGGGCTTCTGATCTAGCACGAACTGAGACACGAGCTTTTCTCATGGTGGCTTCTGTTGCTGCGGTGGATTGATCAATAATGGAATTTGAAGAAGAGGGGTTCAGTTTCTGAAGCTTATACGCTTTCTGTGATTCTGAGTCTGAACTCTCTTCCCTTATACCCATCACAGTTTTACCATTATCGTTGTTGTTGATGTTCTGATGATGAGGTGAAACTGACTGAGTTTTTTCATCTGAACTAGAATTGGACACTTCGACGTCATCAGCTTCCGCTGCTTCTTCGCCACCACTATCACCTCCAAGCTCAAGAAACTGCCTCGCCATCACCTGTTTCCTCTCCTCACCTTTTCCAACAACCTAAATCAGCACAAACAATAATATAATTAAGACGTCGTTAAACAATGTTGTCTGTGATCTGTCCAGTATTCATATATATATATATATAATCTGTAATAAGCTAATCAATGGACACAGATTCATATGAATAATGACCTGTTGATGATGGTCGTGCTGGTTCAGTTGTCGCTGTTGGATGAGTGCAGCGAGATGCATTTGCAAGGCGGTGTAGTTATTGCTCATGTGGCTCAGCGTCTCTTTCAGCTTCTGATTTTCTGTGTTCATTCGCTCTACCTCCTCTTGCAGTTGTTTCAACTACACACACACACACACACACACACACATAAATTCATATTTATTTATCACAATAATAACAAAAAAAATACGATATTCATTTTATTTCGGAAGTTAATTAAAATTATATATATACACCTCGTTGCTCTTCGCTCGCTTATCATCTGCATCTGACGAGGCGACGCCATGATCATCCACCGTAGATTGATCACTCATGGTATTACCAGTATGGAGTTGTAAGCCGATCTATATCACAGAATTATCATTCATGAGTTTTCTTTGGATTCTATATATATGGATCTATGCGTACAGATCATCAATAATATTGGAGCTAATAAATTGCAATAAAACTGAGAAACATGAGAGAGAGAGAGAGAGAGAGAGAGAGAGCTTACATTCATATCCAAATTAGACCTAGAAACTGGTTGAGGTTGAGAAATTTCCTTCTTGACAGAGATATTGGCAAGGGCTTTAGCATCTTGATGATGATGAATTTCTTGAGCCGACGACTTGCCTGTTGGGTTAGAGAAGAAATCTACTTCACTGAGGACCTTCCGATTACAATCAGAAGATTCCATCACACGACCCAGATTCACTGGGAATCCCAAACCAGGAAGCATCCTATCTCAGGTGATGAGCTAGCTAGCTTGGAGGAAGAATTCACAGGCTGGGGTATTTGGCGATGGCGATCGAGAAAAAAGAAGAATCAATAGCAGGACCTTACCATCATCATTTTTCCCAGATGAGAGAGAGAGCAGCGATGAATCTTAAAGAGAAAGATAGGGCAAAAGAATCGTGTTTGGGTCCGAAATGAAGATTTTTACGCGGTGCAATGGGGAGGAGTATAAGAAGGGCTTGGGAACGAAGGAGGGGGAGGAGGATCAAATGGGAAAGGTTCCGATATTTTGTGATAAGTAAAATTTAGGGAAATTTACTGTACAGTCCCATATAAGGGACTTATTTATCAAATGATCTCAAATTTTAAAATATTTATCAAATGGTTCCAGAGGTGTTGTTAATACAGCGTATGGTGTTGTCAATGCAGCGCATGGTGTTGTCACGTGACAACCCTTGACAACACCATGAGCTAAATTGACAACACCTCTGGGACCATTTGATAGATATTTTAAAACTTGGGACCATTTGATAAATAAGTCCCTTATGTGGGACTCAACAGTAAATTTCCCTAAAATTTATTGCGTCAGATGTTGCGTGAGTCTCTGAAATTTCCTCAAAAGACAACCTCTTCAGTTTCACTTTTAATTTCTCTTTCGTCTTTGTATCCAGACAAAGGCTTTTCTGGTTTCCCATTAATGCCAATCACCGATTCATTATATAGTTTCTTTCTTCTTTCTTTATGTAAGTTCAATGCTGCAATGGAAAAGTTAAAATGTGACGTTTATATATATGGGGAAGAAATTAAAAATCTAAAATGTATGTGATGAGAGGATGGCGGGGTTGTTAAATAAAATTTCCAAATTTTTTTACTCTTAAAATATGACTGACAATACTCATAGTGCAAGTTTTGTGTTTAATTATAATTAATAGATTAATGCTTTAGTGCATGGAAAATGCCAAATGTTTTTATATACAAAACAACAACGAATAGAAAATAATAACAAACAACAACCATTTCGAAGGAAATAATAATCAAATTGTTTGACATGTTTTTGAATCGAATGAAGTTTTCAACTTTCAGATTTGTGAACGAAGAAAGGTAAAGACACCAAGATCTTTTTAAAGGAATGCAGGTCCTTCTCGGGAAATAATATACTGCATATCTAGTGATCTAAAAGAGACTAGCTATAGGCAAACAGAAAACTGTGTATAATAAATATCAATATTAATAGGTCCGTTACGCGGTATAGAAGTACTTTTACGTAAGTCGAGGTAAATATGTGGAGGAGATTTTCTCGTTTTGCTGAAAAACACTGTTGAACATACTTTTAGAAAGTCTAGAAGCTCCTTCAAACAGCCAATATTTGGAGAGGAAAATTGGTAAAAAAACATATTTAAAAATTGTAGAGACTAAAAAAAATGATAGATTTTATATATATAAAATTCAAGTCCTGCATGCATAAAGCGCCATACTCTCATTTAGTGATAGTTTAAAAGTCCTTTTGAGAATAATTTTTATAGATTTTGAGGTAAAACTTAAGTTTTGGAGAATAGCTTTTATGAATTCCGAGGCAAAAGCTAGATTTGAAAATGTGATTGTAGGTTTGTTTGGTGGAGCATTTCAAAAAACCAAACGCACGTTCAATAGTGCTTTTCACAAAACGATATAATCTCCTTAACATATTTATCTCAACTTGAGTAAAAGTAATTTTCTATCGCGTTCCCAAACGGGCACTGTGTTTAGGAAATTTTGGCTTTTACGGATTCTGAGGCAAAAAGTAAGTAGTTAAGATGAAAGAGAAAAAAGAAAAAATAAGAAATAGAAAATTTATTAGGAGAGAATATGTGATTTGACAAGAAAATAGCTTTTCAAAACCTAGATTTCAAACCGATATTTTGTATGTAAAATAACTTTTATGAAAAATGTGAGTACTTGATAAAACCTAAGTTTTGGGGTAAAACCTAAATTTTAAAACCAAACCTAGATTTTGAAAGGTGAAACCAAATAAAATCTTTATACATTAACTTTTTATTAATTTTTGTTTTAGAGTTTTTTTATTATAATATATGTATTCTCCTATTAGATATAAACATATTCAAAAGATATTAAATATGAATAGATTCTCTAATGAATATTTAAATTTTGATTGATAATGTTACATGGGAGTAACTTATTTCATCAGAACTGTTTGGATTTTTTTTTTTTAAAACAGCTTTGGTGAGAAAGGGGGTGTGGCCGGTGGGGCCAGAGGCAGAAATGAAAGAGCGTGAGGAAAGGGGTTTGACGGCGTCATGAATGAGAGGAAGAAATTAAGCCACCGCCCCGAATCGTGCGGCGCGTCCCACGTGACCCTTTTCCCCTCTCTCTCTAAAGTCAACCATTTTGACGGGCATTCCCTCGAGGTGACCGAATACCGGAGGAGCAGGTCACCCTGTCTCTCTGTGGGCCCCACATGCCTTGACTGGGTTCTCTCCATACCCTCCCCGTTTGCCCCCCACCGTTCAATTACGTACCAGTATACCACTACCAACTCAAATAATCCCATGGGAAGATTTATTTAGTTAGTTGTCCAGTAATATCATACCACTCCCTCTCATCCATGTATAAAATATAAGTAACCAAAATATGTAAATAAAAAATTTTAGTTAAAAACAATAGATGCAATGAAAATGCATTTCATTTATTTCACAAATACTAATTAATTCGTAGAGAGAGTATATACGTGTGTTAGTGAATGAGATACTTAATGCAATAATATAAAAATTAAC
>JANTPZ010141369.1:0-12819 GCA_025593235.1 Vachellia pachyceras | reverse complement strand
CTCCGGTGGTGACAGCGGAGACAGGCAATAAAAATCTCTTGGGCCAGACTCCATTGGAGAGCTAAATTTTTGCCTCCGAGGTTAGGATTCTGTACATCTTAATCTCCCTTTTCATTGCATCATTCAATGAGATTATAGTTGCCCTCTTTGGCTACTGGTGTATTGTTGTGGAGTGAAGTTTTTCTGTTGAGTTAGGGTGGAATTGTGTTGTAGTACTAATTTTTAGTGATTTCTCTGATGCCTGGACCTCACTTCTCATGTAATCACGTTGCATATGACAGTATATATTTCTAAAATAGAACAGAGATCCGGTGCCTCCAGATTCCATTTACCTCCTGTGGTTTTTTCATGGGGGTGTCACGGGTACCCCATTACCCGTCACACCCACCCGTTTAAACCCGTACCCGTGGGTACGGGTTTAAACGGGTTACACCACGGGTACGGGGTGCCCCGTACCGTGGTCTCCTTAATGGGCGGGATACGGCTTGCCCCCCGGGGCAGCCCCGCCTGCCCGTTGCACCCCCTATATGTATCTATTGAAAATGAAATGAAACAAGTGGATGAAGTGTGAAAAAGGGATTTTGGTCGCGGCCCAAATATAATTTTGTCGCAGCGAAGAGTTCCCGAGAGGAATGCTATAATCTTCATGTAGAGATTGGAACCACTCTATTTCAAGTTTTCTAGAATTAGTTATAAATTTTCAAAGTTGGACCAGAAATCTAGAATTTTTGACTAAATGAATAGTAACTCAAGAAAAGTTTTGAAATTTCAATTCTTTGATCATTTTAAGTTGTTTGAATCTTTAAAGTGGTTCAATAATAGTCCTTTATGAGGATAATGAGATAATGTAAGGTGTTATATCTTTGGTGGTATCAGAGCATGGTTTTGGGCTTAATTATACATTGTGTTAAGTGTTTTTTTGAATGTGTGATTTATATGTGTATTAGATTGGTTTGGATATTGTGGGATATGAATGAATGAGCAGGCAAAGATGATGGATAAGAGTACAGAAGTTACTTAGCCATACTGACACGGGACTGGATGTGAGACTTGCAAAACTCATACTCCAGAGGTTAATTTACACTCAGAGTGTCACACCAAGCGCTACATGAAAGGTTAGACCAGTAGTCAGGGAGATGCAGTAGGCAGGGTGCACTCAATTCTCACATCGATTATACCCATCTAAATTGAAGGCCATATATGTAATCGGCGTGTGTGATCCGACCTAAGCCACATATTATAAAATCTTGTCGTTGTCTAACTTTGGAAATGGATCAAAATATAATTGTGATTTCTAAGGATTGTACTGGGTATAACCTAGGGTCGTCTCTCTGGAGCTAAAGTGTACCAAATAGATTCTAGCTTTTGCTTAAGTCCGAAATGCAAATGAAAACTGTTTTCGGTTCAAAATTACTATGTACCAAAAGCTTAAATACAAAAAAAAATGTGTTTTTGGTATTTTTGAATTATGTGGAAGCAGCAAAACAAGATTGGAGTGAAAATGAATTAAGTCATCATAGTTCGCAAAAGATTAGGGAATGTATTCGTTTTCGCACTAAGTTTCGTAATCAAAACCCCAACAACTCACTAGGTCAGGAATCCCATGTAATGAACTCCATTCCATGAAACCCTTTAAAAACACTTAGTGTGTGCATGGAAGTCGCAAGGTGCAAAATTCAATTCAATACATCATTACCTCTAAAATCAAGCACAACTAGGAAGATTAAAGAGAACAATAAAGATTTCACTGAATAAGTGGAGATGAGACTTCATTCTACTACGTCAAACACAAAACAACTTCAATACACAAATAATCAAAGTTTGGCTCGATCGAGACTAAGCATTTACATGTAAATTACCCATTCTAACTCAGAATCCTAGTAATCTATAACATAAATACAGATTGAAAACAAATACTCCCCTTTTGGAACTTCAAACTCAGACCGTCTTCATCCTCAAGAGGAAAGGAGATGCTCGCCACTCATTCTATGTGAAAGCGGGCTCCGAATGGATAATGGAAGGCACATGATGGACTGATGGTGATGAAATGGAGTGAAAATAGGGTTTGGAGAGTAGAGAAGATGAGAGAAAATGTTTGTGAATGTGTTCTGCCTCCTCCACACCTCAGCAGATTTCCCAACTTGAGTCAGTTGAAGCTTAATAGCAGTATGAGCTTGTTAAGGAATAATAACAGTAGCTGAGCCCAGAGATACTCAACAATAGATAGCTATATATCCTCAATAGATAAATAATTTTTGGATAAGCAAGTACAGAGGCTCAAATGACCATAGTGCAGAATGGTCAAGGGATTATAAGAACTGTACAAAGAAAAACTAGATAGTATATCATCAAGATACAGATGAGGAGAAATAGAGATAAAAGCAATATGACACACCCCAGAATAGTAAAGGTAAGTAATGTAGAGCTTAGAGATGCCTTAAGAGATGAGATTTAGACTAGTGATATTTCACTATGTCTTTAGGCATCACAGAAGGGTGTGACCCTCAGGTCGAGTATGAAAGTGAGAAATAAGATTTTCATTGCCACTGCTAGTTAAATAAGATAGTCAGGAAAGGTTCCCTATTTGGATCAAGGTACGTTGCCTTATAAAGAGAAGAGGAAGTACCCAACAGAAAGCATACCAGAGAAAGCTTTAGCCAAAAAGTATCTCTCTAAAGTTTGGGATGGTGATTTTCCTATGCTATCACCTCAGTTAGGCGAGCCACTTCCTGATAGACAGGAAGAAGAGTAAATGCCTAATAAACAGGGATTAAGTGGGACCGGTTGCCACAGTTAGGCGAGTACTTCCTGATGGACAGGGAGAAAAGCATATTCCTGATAGACAGAAATCAAATAGGACTCAAATGGGAAACCATTGTGTACTTCCTATATTATCCCACCAAAGAAAGAAAGCAGTAAAGACAAAGCATACGGAGCAAATCATCCCCAACAAGAAAAGAGAGAAGATAAGCTAATAGCAGTCAAGGAGAATCCCTTGTATAGCTTGGGTACCGGATGATCCAGGGAGATGAACATAATGTAAGTCCTCTCTCTGAAACGTTATAGTAATGACCAGAAAAGCAGTAAGGATTGTTAAATCCTGAGATATAGCAGTGTGGCATAGGACACACATGGAATGAGATAGCCAAAAGGATGAATCAATGTCTACGAGTAATACAATAAAGGATATGTGGCCTGAGAAAAAGATGATCTAAGAAGTATAAAAGGAACAAAGAAGTTCTAAAGAGGTAGAGAGGAATGAGCAAGGCCTAAGAAGATATGTCGGCTTCTACGATTAATCTTGTGGAATTATCGGACTAGCTATCACTGAGGATAGACAACTTAGCCTTAACTTATGCTCAATGGTCTATAGGTTCCAAAGAGTAAAATGACTCCAGTATCAAAAGTATAAAAGATAAGGAGAGGCGATATGCCTCCAGAAGAGCAATATAGCTCTTACTAGGGCTAAGCAAGCAACCTGGAACCCGGTGAACCCTCCCGGGCCCGATGCGCGATATGCCCATTTGGGCCCACCCAAAAAGTAGCCAGAAACGGGCGAACTTAAATGGGTAAGCTACTTAAGTAAACGAGACGGGGCAGGGCACAGCCTCGGCCTGTTCGTGCCCGCCCGTTTATTTTTATATATTTTATTTGTATTTTTCTTTTTATATATTTAGTTTTTTCAGTCACATACTATAAACATGTTTGGCATGTTTTGGCAAAGGTATATATCAAATGGTAGAGGTTCTTGGTTTGATTTCCGTATGCACCAATAATGGGAGTATTATTTTATATTAAGTTATTTTTATATGCCTTTTTTTACCATCGCTGGCTCGCTGCATCGTAGAAGCTTCCTCAAGACTCCTGACCAGTCACTAGCATCCTCCCTCCTGCTTTACTGCCAAATCTGAAATACCCCTTATCCATAACCTCTGCCCACTAAACCTCCCCATTCTCATTCCCATCGACGGTTACACCACCTCGTCTTCACCATACCCTTCTCTCATCTAGCCAACGACTGGGTGAGCGTTTCATTCCTGCTCTGCGGCTCAGTGTTCCTCCTGCGTCTTGCTACTTCCAGGTGCATTTTTTGCTCCTTCTTACTGTTGTTCTACTTGGTGTGAGAAGAGGAGAGTGAGTCATCTCCCCCTTCACTGCATCCAAACGACGTCCGATGTCGTTTCTGCTCTCTGTGTCCGCCGCAACGATCCCTCCATCCACACTGGCGATGGCTTGCCTATCGATTCTTCTAATGATATATCTCTTATTATTATGGGAACCAGAAGCCATAAGCTACAATATCATCATTTCGTAAAAAAATTTGACGAGATGCTGCTGTTCTATGAAAAAACCCATGTAAAGTTCTATTTTACACTGCACTATTAGATGTTGCTTTAAATTGATATCTCCATTGGTCCTTTCATTGTAACTTTGTTAAGGAATTTTCTCATTAAATACTGAAATAGGATATTACAAATATAAGCATTTCTGAACATGCTTCCAGAAGCATCAGTAAATATAAGTGTTTCTGAACATCCTTTCCTTCTATGAACATGTAGTTTTGTTCCTAGTTCTACAAGCTATGGGTTGAGTAAGAATAAATTTGTAAAAAAATAAAATAAACGGGTAGCCCATTTAACCCGTCCAAACCCATCAGGTTTCAAGCAGCACGTTTGAGGCGGGCTCAAATGGGCTGCACATGGGTTCGGGCTAAGCCCCAACCCGTATAATTATAAAGGGGCAAGCCACGAGTTAACCATCGGGCCAGCCTGACCTGCCCGTTGCTCTGCCCTAGCTCTTACGTTCATAGAGAGACCACAGTTAACTAAACTCTAAGGCCTTGAAATTACAAAGTATAAAGACCAAGGGCAAAATGGTCATTTGGCATAAAAAGGTCAAGGGCATAAATGTCATTAGGCACTAATAGTAAGGGTATAAAGGTCATTAACCATTGAAGTGCCAAGGGCAATTATGGAATTTAGAAAAGATTCGTAAAAGTAAGGCAGTATTGAAATTTTGAAAAGAGCCTTAAGAAAAGCAAGGGCATTTTGGTAATTATGAAAATAAGTAAGGGCATTTTGGTAATTTGACCAAAGTCAAAGTCAACAGTCTAGATACCCTGAAATTGACATATGCCCAATAAATAGAGCAGAACTAGCTGATCAAAATGAGATACAACATATTTTTTAAATTCGGCCCAAATTTTTATTTATAGAATTTTGAAGATCGAAGGGTCAAAATTAATTATTTAAGGTATCAGATGACCTCAATCAGCTCTGTTCAGGATATGGAAAATTAAAGTGAATTTTCTAGTATTTAATAAAATTATTGCCCAGTATCCGGTAAAGGTGATTCCTTGATTCGAAGGGAAAAAGTCCCAAAAACCCTGGAAATATTATTTTCTTTAAAAATTAATTATGGACAATTCGGGAAGCAATTTGAGGAAGAAAAAGGTCTAGAGTATTAGTGAAAATTCTAGAAATTTTTAGTGCCCTAAAACCAAGTTGCTTGTCGGTAGCACATTTTTCGAGATTCGTCAGAGGCAAGGAAACCCTGTTGAATTTAGAGCAATTCCAGGGGTATTTTGGGATATAAATTTTGCCACATGAGTAAGGAAGATGTGAAAATGAAATGACGAGAAAAATATCTCCAGAAAAATAGAGAAAAATTTACTGGAGTAAAGTTACTTTTACCGATGTAAGTTGTAACCTATTAAGTAATTGGATAGCAATTGATCCAGTTAGCCGAACCAAGCTCCTAACTACCAATTACAAGAATTAAATGCTACTTTTTGAGAGCTACTAAGAGCTAGACAAGTGGCGGAATTGTAGCCCTTAGATCTTGACTTGGAAATAAAGAAATAATCACAACCATCCATTCATTTTCAAGAGACTTATTAAACAAGTTTTCTTCTCCATTTGGGCGTCATTTTTGGGGTTGAAGAAGGGAGCTTGGAGACGCCATTATCAAGCACAAAGAAGAAGAGCTCAAACACACAAGGTAAGGCATCCAAGCAACAAAAGCTATACATTTTCTTAAGCTTTGCAACCTCCTCTACAATTATAGTGGTTTAGTTTCTTGATTAATCCTCTCTTTTAGAATATTGAAAGTTAGGGTTTTTGAGTTGAAAAGTGAGAAAGAGTGGGATTTATAGGAAATAAATGATTGCAAAACACTCCTTATGTGTTAAGGAGTAATTTGATATATATATGTTTGGTTTGGTTGTTGGTTGAAATTTTGGAAACCCCAAGTATGGGGGGATGCCGTCTAAATGGTTATTTGATGGGGAAGAGTGTGTTTGAGTTAGCTATTTCATGGAAATAGGTTTGGAAGCAAGAAAATGTAAGTATACATGAGAAAAGTTTTAAAATCCAAACTCCCTATATTGTTCTATTTCTCGGCAAGCTCAAAAGAAACAGGGGAAGTGGGATTTTGATGATTTTGATGCTTCCAATAGCTTTAGAATGGAAAATTATGTAAGGTGCAAGTAAGAAAAGGATTTGGGAAGAATTAGAAATCACAAGAACAAGTTATAAAGTTATAGGGTTCTAAAAAGGGTAAGAGAGGTTGCAATGCGTTTTTATAGTCCTCTTGTCTTGTTGATGATTTGAGAATGATGATTATGCTCTTGAATAATGTTTAGTAAGTTGAGATACCAAAGAGCTCATTGGGGAAGTTGAACAAGAGAACTTTAAAGTGTAAGCAACGCTAAGAGGAAAAGGTAGCAAGACTTCTAACCCTTACAAAGTTGTTGTGGAAATATTTTATGAACTATGCATGACTTGTGTTGAAAATTGTGATGATGAAAGTGTGAATATGTGCTTTTGTATGCTATGGCTATATGCGCATTTAATTGTGACATGTTGCACATTTTATACTTCACACTTATGTTTAAAAGTTGTCATGCATTTCATAAGTGTGTGTTAGATTGTTTTGCTATTGAGATTTCTAAAAATCTCATTCCCCTCCCCTACTAACCATTATAAGTGGAAGCTCAAGCAAGGATAAGAGCAAAGCGAATAGTGATTGAAGATGGCATAATGATATGTCTTTGCTTGTTGAACTATGTAATATGTTTGAATTATGTGTTTAGGGGTTTTTGTGGTTATGTAACATAAATCTCCATATGACAAGTGAGTATGTATATATGTGAATGCATGCATGACATTGAGCAAATAAGCTAAAATGAGTTAGTCATGCATAGGAATCATTGTCAAAGTGACAGGAAAGGTTTTATGAATTTTTAAGAAATAGCAAGTGATGGAAAGAGAGGTTCCAAAACCCTTAAACTGTCCACTTTATGAACTGTGATGAAAAATAGCAAGTGAAGTCTAAATGAGCTCAAATTTTCTAGTTAAATACTACACATCCCAAGCTTTAAAAAGAGCCAAAGTTTACTGAAACTTGAATGTGTAGATAAAAATTTATGGTTTTCCAAAATTAGAGGAAAAATTTGGAAAATGAAAAAATGACCAATTGAATAGTGCTTCTTCACGCATTATACTGTATCAATTGGGTAAGTTTTGGACTCAATGAGCATTTTTCCCTTGTAGGGAATCTTATAAGCTTTAAATAGAAATTGGAACCATTCAATTTCGAATTTTCTAGAATTGATTATGAATTTTCAAAGTTGGGTCAGAAATTTGAAAAATTGACCAAATGAATAGTAATTTGTTTTGAAATTTTAAATTTCATTTCTTTGGTCAATTTGAGTTATCAAAGGCCCTAGAGTGGCTCAATAATGACATAATATGAAGCTTATATTGGAAATTAAGGAGTGTCACACATGGTTATTTAAATGAAAACTAACATGCCATAAAACTTTTAATAGAACCATACTCATTTATCATATTTGCACAAGGCCAAGGCAACATTGCATAGCTACAACCATGCACATTTACAGAGAAAGATGTACATCTTGTATAGATACAACCATGCCTCATACATGGAAGATTAACACATACAATAATCAAATGCAATGTAAATGTAAAAGTTAGGGTTTATGCTACCTTGAAGCTTTAACTTTCCAATGTAAACTTGAGTTGGTGGCTTCCACTTGAACTTGCCCTTCTTCATAGTAATTTAACACTCCTACACATGTCATAGCACACTTGGCTTCAATACTAGGTCATTTCTCATGCATTATAGCACTAAACAACTCATAAAACTCTTTTCAATCACCTATAGTCTTTGGCTTCTAATTATGCCATTTGTGATTCCAAATTCAATGAAAGCATCAAAATACACAAAACCAAATTCCTTCCCTTCCTTATTATAGCTAGACAAAATACACAGAGAAATTGGAGGAAATGAGATTTTGCAACATATCTTTACATACACATGCACAATCCCATTCCTATACCAATTCCTACTCATTTAGTAACTTAAAAATAAAGATCAATTGGCTTATGTTTATACTAAGTGTAGAACCCTTACCTTAATATCAAAAACTCAACTCTTTTCTAGTTTTTAATCAAAGTATAATCAATACTTAGTAACTTACTCCAACCTACAAGGAATATAGTTCTCACTTTCAACTAAATTCATTATATTTTGAAGTTACCAACATCTGCGGTAAGACATAATTTGCAAAATGAACCCTATAGATAGCAACATACATCATTCAACACATAAATAATAGTAAGAGAGGCTATACAGAGATATTCAGGGATATATACGCCTCATAACTCTCCCCATCATTTCAGCATGAGAATTATTGCTTGAAAAATGTAAAATTGATAGAATGAGATAAAAATCTCAGTATCCGGCAATCCTACTTAAAAGGTATATGAGCGAGTGTTGATGAGAGATAGAGAATTAATTGCATATGAAAACAATTTCACAAGTAACACCAAACTTTCCAAATAGTTCATAATCATCTCTATCCACCTTTCACAAGATATATATGTATATCAATATCAATATCAATACATCGATACATACCCAAGATTACAAAGACCAGTTAGCTCAGTAACTACATAACCACATTTTCTTAATCTCCGACGCATACATGTTTATCAATTTATAATAACATGGATAATCATGTTTGCATTATCACAAAATTGTACAGGAATTAATACACGAATATTTATTTTTCTGACCTCCCTTATCTCTCCCTAGCCTTATTTCCTCTTACTGAATCCATGGGCTAGTACTATCCTATGTGACTAGTAGTACAACTCAACCAGCCCACCGATCAAGTGATATAGAGTGGCCAAAATCCTCAGAGCATAAGACTGAACCATGGGTTCCCCCTTTAACATCAAAGGGATGTCATAAGCCCTCATCACAATGGGCATAGGATAATCCGGTGTACAGCCGAAAGTCCTCCATCCTTATTTTCTCTTTAAGCTTGCTAGATATCCACCCCCTTATTCCCCTTCAATAGCCTCCCATCAATAACTACATCCTCCTCTCCAATGTCACAGTTATTATTTTATAATCTTTAAACTAGGCATATACACAATTTACCATCAACAATATATACACGCATGAATAGCCACTAGCACATTCCAATCAATAATTTCATACTTAAGGATTTCTGTAAAGTTAAAGAACGTTTTATCAAAAGTATTTGTAAACATTGCCATTACAACAAATCAATTCTTTGACTCCAAACTTCACAATGCATTTTCAATATTATCAATGCAAAGTTTATCAAATAATAATAATATTTTCATTTCAATAAATTTAAAATTACAGAATGAAGGAAAAGAGGCGGTGAAAAGAGTGTATGAAGGAAAGGGGAAAATTACAAAATTGTCCCCAAATCTTTATTTATTTACTTTTTTATACTTTTTTAATAAAACAGTTTATTCACCTACTTATTTCTTAACCTCAATTAAATCTCAATTTAAAAATTAGGATATTACACTAAGCCTTTGGATGGGCCTCGCTTTGAATTCCTTGGATCAATTCTCACTGTTCACTCACTCCCGTTCAGCTTGAGGGATGTTGTTTGAGCAAAAGCTCAGTCCAATCCAGTATAATCCCAGTCCAATATGTAAATGTTCTTGAATATTGTATAGAGCAACATCACCAGTAGAACACGTGATTGTGCCTATGCTTTCTCTTTAAATATCCTACTGTAGCTCTCACACATGCAATGGCATGCATTCAATATATTAAATATTTTATCTTTAGGTTTGTCTCTGTTTTCTTTTAGCGGTGAGGGTCGAGGGTGGAGAGGAGAATTAGTCAATAGTTGTAAATGTGGTACATTAGAAATATTCATTTTTTAGAAAATTATTTTCTATTTTTAATTTTTTCCTACACTGCCAGCTAGAATATTATTTCGCCAAATAGGCTGTCATATCATCATTTTTAGAATCAACCAACAACCAATGCATTAGGTATTAATAGTGTTGGCATTTTTGCTCTCATCTTAAAAGCTTATTAATACTTTTGTACCTCTTAAAGGTACATGGTGTCAGATAAGCATTTAATAAAATTTTATGGATAATTTTGTATCTTAATCTCTTTTTTCTTTTTTCCCCCAAAGTTAACCTCTTTTTTCTTACTAAATTGGATGTGTGTAATTTGAACATTTCGTGACTATAGTGAATAGATGAGCTGGATATATCATTACGAAGTTTTTATTTTTCTTTGCTTTAAATGGTTTAAGTTATAAGCATTCTGACAATGAGCTCATTAATAAATGATGATGGTCAAAATATTGCGTCTTAAATTTTTTTTCACAATTACACAAAATTGAAAGATAAATTACAGAAAACATAGGTAAATAAGGAACCAACTATTGTGTCCGATATATACACTAAATTCACTAGATAACTAAACTAATAAACAACAAATCCATCATTAATACAAATTAAATAAATAATATATTGTTGGGATATGGGCCACCCTTGATGGATTAGGCCCAAGTCCATGGGCTAGGTCAAATGTGTAAACCTAAACCCTAGTGGGAAGATACTTATAGAAGAAATAAATAAATTGAAATAAATAAGCAGAGAGATTGAATGATAACAAATTATTAAAAAAAGAAATTGAAAGAGAGAATAACACGTGCCCATTTGAGAACACGGTAGCGAAATGCTTTTACTATTTACGATTTAATGTGTGAAAGAAATTATCTTATTTTACGAAAAAACATTGTTGAAAGCACGTTTGACTTTTTCAGCTTCAAACAAGGCCTGCTGCAATGATAATTAATCAATGAAGGTTTGGTATGGTTCCGTTTCTTGCCGCAACGACAATGAATGGGGAAAGTATTTTGATGTAAAATAAGTAAAATGTACATGAATTTCATTGCATGTATGTGAGGTATATTTTAAGAGACATATTAAAAAATATATAAAAATACTAAACCACTTAAATAAATTAATGATAATACACAAGGGCACATGGAGTGAAAAGCATTGAAACTATCGGAAACGAAATTATGAATCCCACTCACTGTGACTTACCGCACTGCGGAAGTAACAAAAAGTTACTTTAAGGCTTGTTTGGGATCATGTCTTCAAAGTTTTGTGGTAAAATCTAGATTTTAGTCTAAAGCTTAAATTTTATTTAAATACTCATATTTTTGAACATTTAGGTTTTCTAACAAAACCTAAGTTTGAAACTTAGGTTTTGAAAAATTATTTTCTTATCAAATCACACTTTCTCATAATAAATTTTATCTTTCCTCTTTTGTTTACTTTCCCTTTCCTCTTTTCTACTTGTTTTTTGTCTCGAACTCTATAAAAGTCAATAACTTCCCATACACAGTCACTTTTCAAAACTTAGGTTTTGTCTCAGAATCCATAAAAGATATTCTTCCAAAATCTATTATCCAAAATATAGGTTTATTTTAAACTCCATAAAAGTCATTCTCAAACGGACTTCTAAACAAATGTAAACTGTAATAAGTCAATTTGAGGCTTAAAGTCAGATCGAGAAAACACAATCTTGAACACCAATAAATGGGCTTACCATCATAGCTGTGTTTTTGCGAGTGTGTGTGTCTATCTGTGTGTGTCCACACATTTTCGATAAGTTCATAATTCCTCAAGTTATGAATTAGAGTATATTAAAATCATACATAATCAACTAAACTAAAATAGGAATGTCTACCGTGCACTTTAATGTAATTTAATTTCAATAATAGAATCCTGTGATTGAAATTAATAACTTGACAAGAACTGCAGCAAATGGTTGAGAGTATCTTGAAAAATTGAAGGATAGAAGGAAGGGGCAGTGAACACTTGGAAAAATTTCTATGGGGGTCCCACATGGGTATATAATTTCCATGAGAGGGTACCGCAATAATATCATGGGGATAAGAATTTCAAATTCCAAAGATATCGAAAAATGGGTTCACTTGTTCTTCTACTAAAAGAACGGTCAACCTTTAAAATTAGAGAAAAAAAATATTATAATTGTTAAATAAAAGTTAGGGAAAATGATGGAAAAAGTACCTCGAAAACAGTGAATCTCAGAAAGGTGATTCAAAATTTTAAATCCCTGACACATACTAGTACCTTGCGCGTCTTTACCCAAGTTTAAAGGAAATGTCCTCACTGCCCCTGAAAGAGCAGCCTTCAGCACCTTGCGCGTCTTCACCCAAGTTTAAAGGAAATGAAGTGATGGATTCGATTAAGTTCTTATCTGATTTGATTAATTATTTTTAAACCGCCATATTATTGCATGGTTTAGAAAGCATACATTCTGAATCGATTAGCCTCATTATTTGAATCGAATCAGTCTCATTGTGAGAGTAGGAAAAACGGTTTATAAAGTTGAAAGTTCAAAATAATGTAAATTCCTCGTCTCAGCTCCAAAATTAACAAATGACCTATCATTGAAAAGAACTTTGAG
>JANTPZ010141361.1:0-10460 GCA_025593235.1 Vachellia pachyceras | reverse complement strand
CACAAAGTTCATAATCCTGGATCAAAGTAATATAGAGTCATATCATCACAAACTCATAAAGCAGTATATATTATAAAGTTTGTAAAGCACAAAAACAGAGAAACTCAAAATCTTCTCCCCCCTTTTGTCATCAGTCAAAGAGGGTGAGGAGGAGAGGAAGAAGGGAGATTAGGAGACTCTGAAGGTATGGGAGCTGGAATGGGAGGTGAAGAGGGTATAATTGGTGCAGGAGTGGCATGAGCATAATCATCAGGTTGAGCAGAGGTAGCAAAATCAATTAAAGCAATCAACCTGTCTGATGAAGATGGATCAGGACTAAAAGAAGGTGCTGAGGGACTCTGTTGTGGGGTAGAGGACTGAGCTTCATCTTGTCCTCGAGATGTAGAAGCACCTTTCCTTTTCTTGGTGAGAATAGCTATAGGTTGAGGGGAAATTTCAATATTCATCTGGTGAAAATGACTTGCACCAAACTAAATGGGAGACTGAGGCATCTGATCATTCATGAGATACCAGATGTCGTGAAGCTCTAGAATTCTTGATACTAGGCAAGGATAGGGCAGAGGCATTTTCTAGGATTTAGAGAGAACCAACTTTTGCATTTCATTGAAAACCAGTTGCCCAATATTTCTCTTCTCTTAAGACATAATTGATGCAAGAAATTGATAATCAAAGGAAGATAAATGAGTATAATTCTTTCCTTTGTTAATCATGCACCGAGAGTACACATAGTGGATGGTTCTTTACAACACAGGCATAGAGGAGGGCTCAACCTTTAGTTCAGGACCATCATCATGTACAGTCAAATCAGGTCGAAGAAAATTCAAGACCTCAACATTTGTAAATTCTTTCAAGGTCTTATCAAATTCATTAGTACCCAGATAAGCATTCAGCAAATCAGCAGTAATACTCACTATATCTCCTCTTAAACAGTTTGAAGTCCATACTCATGTACCTTGCCATCTTTTCTCAAAATATTCTTCTCTTCCATGTTGTTGTAGAAAATACGAATCATGTCGGGAGAAAAATCGTTTTTCAAGCTAATCAGGGGTGCATAGTGGCCCAGATAGTTCTTAACATTTATGCTCAACAATTTTTCTACTTCATCCAAATCTATGTAAATAGCAGGACACAAGTCTCTATTCTCAAATTTATTCTCAGAGGTTTGGGTTACCGAATTGGCATTGAAGTGAGAAGGAGGCTTAGGCACATCTTTCTTCGTTCTTCTTCTCCCCTTAGCCTCTTGAGATCATTTTCCTCCTCTAGTCTTCAATTTCTGCCGAGCCTTTTCTGATGATGAAGCCAGCTTGGAAGGAGACACACTTTCAGTTTCAGAATCAGAATGCTCTGTTTGAGTAGGCTCCGTGGTAGTAGGCTGAGAAGATAATACGATTAGCTCCTTTTCTTTTCCTTTTGTAGTCAGTATTGACCTTGGTGGCACTGTCCTTTGCTTCTTAACCAGAGATTTTGCTACTTCTTCCTCAGATGGTTCAGCAATTCACACTCTCTTGGATGGAGCTTGGGAAGTAGATTGAGTGCGAGAGGGTTCAATGGTTGAGTCTTTGGAGGATTTCGGAGTGCTGGGTTGTGGAACTTTGGTTCGCGCCATGACAGAGTAAAAACTTTGATGAAAAGCTTAGGGTTCCAGGAGGAGAATCTGATGAGAAGAATGATGGAACCAAGAATGAAATGAATGGGTTAGGCTTTGGGAAGATTTTCGATAGGAATGCACCGGTTTTTGGATCAATTGAGGAATCTGGGTGAGAGAACTCGAAATGTAGAAGAATAGGGGTTAGGGTTCGAGTTTGGCAGAGAGGGGGTTAAGTAATCTGAGTCCTGAGGAACTCGAGTTTTGATCATTACAGAAATCGAGTTTCGAGTGTTCAAAGATAATTTCACAGAACTGGAACTTGAGTTTTCTATCTGGAAGAACTTGAGTTTTATCACACAGAAAAATTTCTTAGTTTAATAACTCGAGTTTTTCAATCCCTAAAACTCAAGTTTTGTGACAGAAGATGAACAGTCATAAATTTGCGTACCTGAACTTGAGTTTTTACATTCGGAAACTTAAGTTTTACCTGAACTCGCTGACAAAACTTGAAGTTCTGACATCCAGTTCTCTCTCTTTGAGATGAAACTCGAGTTTGTCTGTTTCAAGAACTCGAGTTTTGATTCTTCATCGAGCTTTTGATTCTTTATGCATAAGACTCGAGTTTTCTTTCTTTGTGAACTCGAGTTTTATCACATGATTTTCTTCTTTCTCTTTAAGTCAGGTCCTTTTTTATTATTAGGCATGTATGAACCTAAGACTTGCAAAAACTTATAAAGACACTCCGATGCTTAAGTTAGTATGGTTAATCATCAAAACAATAATAAATCAACATTACTTACAGTTCATTGGGATTCACCATTCCCAATTCTATTCTGATATTCATGAACTGCTCTCTGGCCAATGGTTTAGTAAAGATGTCTGCTATCTGAAGATGAGTAGGTATGAACACAACTTTGACATCCTCTCTTTGAAAATGATCTCGGATGAAGTGATGACGTATATCGATATGCTTTGTCCGAGAATGATGTACTGGATTCTTGGCAAGATTAATAGTGCTCGTGTTGTCACAGAAAATGGGAATTTCAGTGAAATTCATCCCCAAATCTTGTAATTGTTGTTTCATCCATAATACTTGGGCGCAACAGCTTGCAGCAGCAATGTATTCAGCTTCTGTTGAGGATAGAGATACTGTTGATTGTTTCTTGCTGAACCAGGATACCAGTGAGCCTCCAAGGAACTGGCATTGACCACTTGTACTCTTTCTATTCGTCTTGTAGCCTGCATGGTCAGAATCTGAATATGCAATCAGCTCCACATTAGCTCCTTTGGGATACCATATTCCAAGATCAATGGTACCAGCAAGATATCTGAAGATTCTCTTCACGTTCTCAGCATGTGATTCCTTAGGTGCTGCTTGATAACGTGCACACATCCCAACGCTGAACTGAATATCTGGCCTGCTAGCTGTGAGATAGAGTAGTGACCCAATCATCCCTCTATATCTCTTGATGTCATAATCCTTGCCATTAATATCAGCATCAAGCAGTGCGGTAGAGCTCATAGGGGTATCTGTACTCTTGCACTGGTCCATACCAAACTTCTTCAATAGCTCCTTTTGATACTTCATTTGACTGATGAAGATGTCATTCTTCATTTGGTTGATTTGAAGTCCTAAGAAGAATGTGAGTTCACCCATCATAGACATCTCAAATTCCTCCTGCATAGTCTTAGCAAACTCTTGGCATAGATCATTGTTAGTGGCACCAAAAATGATATCATCAAGATAAATTTGTACGACTAATATATCGGTCTTAGAATGCTTAATAAATAAAGTAGTATCTACTTTGCCTCTAACAAAACCCTTTTTAATCAAAAAACTACTCAATCTTTTATACCATGCTCTAGGTGCTTGCTTTAGGCCATAAAGTGCTTTCTTAAGTTTAAATATATGATTTGGTTTGGAAACATCTTGAAAATCGGGAGGTTGTTCAACATCAACTTCCTCCATAATGAAACCATTTAGGAAAGCACTTTTGACATCCATTTAAAAAAGTTTGGAGTCCATTAAGCAAGCAAGATACGTATTGCTTCTAACCTAGCTACAGGAGCATATGTTTCTTCATAGTCAATCCCTTCCTCCTGATTGTAGCCTTTGGCTACCAATCTAGCTTTGTTCCTGACAATGACTCCGGATTCATCAAGTTTGTTCCTGAATACCCATTTTGAAACAATGACTGGATGATCATTTGGTCGGGGTACTAAGTCCCAAACTTGGTTTCTTTTAAATTGGTTTAATTCTTCTTGCATAGCTAAAATCCAATCATTGTCAGTCAAGGCTTCCTCAACATTTTTAGGCTCTATTTTTGAAATGAAAGCTAAAAATTGAACCTCATTTATAAATCTTTTTCTTGTCTATACACCTTCATTCACCTCACCAATCACTTGATCGATAGGGTGACTGCTAATGTACCTCCAAGCTTGTAGTTGAGGGGATTGAGGATGTTCATCTGATTGATCCTTTTCTAAATCATGCTTTGGTTGATCATCAGTTGAACTATCCTTATTTACGTTTTCAAAATCTTTCAAAATAATTTCTTCATCAAAATCAGGTTTTGTTGGAAGTTCAGTTTCAACAAATATCACATGCACAGATTCTTCAACTACACAAGTACGCTTGTTGAAGACTCTAAATGCCTTACTTCTATTGGAATAAACTAGAAATAAACCTTCATCAGATTTAGGTCGAATTTACCAAGGTTATCCTTGCCATTGTTGTGAATAAAGCACTTGCTCCCAAATACGTGTAGATGTGACAAGTTAGGCTTCCTTCCTTTAAACAGCTCATATGGAGTCTTTCCAAGTGATGTCCGGATGTATGCTCTGTTGCATATATAGCATGCTGTGCTGAGAGCATCTACCCAAAACACTTGAGACACCTTCTTTTCTGTCATCATAGCCCGTACCATATCTGCAAGTACTCAGTTCTTTCTTTCCACTAAACCATTTTGCTGCGGGGTCCTTGGTGCTGAGAAGTTATGGTTGATGCCTTCATTCTCACAGTATGCTGCAAAGTCCCCATTTTCAAACTCTCCTCCGTGATCTGTTCTAATAGAGACAATAGACATACCCTTCTCATTTTGGACCTCTTTGGCAAATATAGGGAATAATTCAAATGTTTCATTCTTTGAAGTAAGAAATATAGTCCAAGTAAATCTTGAAAAGTCATCAACAATAACTAGAGTATAAAGGTTTCCTCCTAAACTCTTAACTCTAGCCGGACCCATTAAATCCATATGAAGTAGTTTAAGAGGCCTTTTTGTTGAAATCTCTTTCTTTGATTTGAAAGATGTTTTAGTTTGTTTTCCCATTTGACATGCGTCACAAACTAAATCATTTTTTAAGCTTAACTTTAGAATCCCTTGAACTAATTCATTTTTGATTAATCGGTCAATCTGATTCATATTAACATGTGCTAAACGTTTATGCCATAAACGACTCTCAACAGCTTGACTAATTAAACAAGAGTTAGAAAAAGTATTTTCTAAATCAATGGTGTAGCAGTTACCGTCCCTTGGAGCTCGGAGTTGGATGTACAACTTTTCTTTATTTATGGGCAGATCCTTCTTGTTAATGATGACACATTCCTGTGAGTCGAAGATCATCCAGTTGTCCTTATCAGCACTTTGACTCACACTTAAGAGATTGTGACACAATCCTTTAACGTGATAGACATCCTTCACAGGTGCTCCATTTGCATTGTTAACTTTGCTAACTCCAACAATTCTGCCGGATTGATTGCCTCCAAAGCTTACTTTTCCTCCTTCTTTTGCTTTAAGGCTGACAAACTTATTTTTGTCACCTGTCATGTGTCTTGAGCATCCACTATCAATATACCACTTACTTGATTTAGATGCTCTGAGACATACCTCTTCTGTGTCCGAGTCTTCTTGAGCTACGAGGCAGAGGTTAGCTTCTTCTTCTGCTTTACTTTCTTCATCTGAAGAGCTATCACCCCATATCCCTGAGACATAAGCCTTCTTTTTCTTGAAGGATTTGAATTTCTTTTTCTTTTTCTCCTTCTCCTTTTCTTTGTTCTGGTTAGCAATCTGAGGGCAGTCAGCTTTAACATGTCCAGGCTTGTTGCATTCATAACAAATGATCTTGCTTGATCCTCCTTTGTGAAACCTTCTGGACTGTTGATCCTTCTGATACATTCTCCTGAACTTACGAACTACCATCGCAAGTTCTTCGTCTTCTACTTTTTCTTCATCGTCTTCCTCTGTTTCTGGTTCCTTGTCTTTTTCTTTTATCGTCTTAAGTGCCAGCCCCTTTTTCTTCTTTTCGTCAATGTTGGCTAGCTCCTTTTTGAATTTCTATTTACTCTCATATTCAGCAAGGCTACCAAATAATGCTGCCACTGAAGTCATTGACTATCCTCGAGATTCTTCAATGGCTGTCACCTTTGCTTCCCATTTGGTTGACAGTAAGTTGAGAATTTTTCTGACTTGAGAACATTGATCGTACGTCTTTCCTAAAGCTGCCATCTTGTTTATTAAATGAGTATGACGCATTTGAAATTCTGCTATCATTTCTTCATCTTTCATTCTGAGAAGGTCATACTCAGTAGTGAGCATGTTCACTCTGCTTTCTTTTACTGCTTCAGTTCCTTCGTACGCAATCTCTGGTGCTTCCCACATATGTTTAACAGAAGGCAGAGTACAGACCTTGAAGAAGTCATCTTCATTTAAGGCTGCTTGTAGCATCAAGACAGCTTTTCTATTCAAGAGCATCTTCTTCTTGTCTTCGTCATCGAACTCTGCTTTCGTCTTTGGAACTAGCTGATCTTTGTCCTTCTTCATTGGAACGATGTTTCCTGTTTCAAAAATATCCCACAAATCAAAGTCATTAGCCATAATAAAGTTCTGAAATTTTATCTTCCAAAATGAGAACTTCTAGCTGTTGAATGCCGGTGGTCTGGTGATGGATGTCTGTCGGCCATTACATGTTCACCAAATCCTGCCATAATCGCTCTTGGTCAGTTTTTACAAATTAAAAAATTAAAAAATTGGTCTGTCGGCCATTACAGTGTAGGATATGACCAAGAGGGGGTGAATTGGTCAGTTTTTACAAATTAAAAAATTAATCTCAATAATTAAACGAGATCACCGGTGAGAGCAGAGAGAAGAAAAACACAGCAGCTTTATCCTGGTTCGGTCCTCCTGACCTACGTCTAGTCCTTAGGGTTCTCCTGAGATTTCCAATCCACTAATCAACAAACAAGGCTCTCTTGGCCCTTACAAGGAGATTCTCACTCCCCCTCACAACACGCAACAAAACAGAGTCTCACGCACTCTGTTTCTGACCCTTTTTCAACCCAACAAATCCAAGGTCCCAACCTTGAATATCTCACAAGAATACAATAAAGTTTGACAAGATAAACTCTCTGAAAGAGTGGATAGTCAAATAATGAAGCTCACAATAATTTACAGAGAGACAGTAATGGCGTTCTCAAGTTTGTTCGTTCTGCGTTGTTCTTTCTGTCTTTACTGCTTCTTCATTTATATCTGAGTAAGCATTCATTAGCCGTTATTGAGTAACTTAGTATCCGTTGGAAGAAGCTTCTATCTGTTACACATAGTTGCCGAGTTTCTGGTCTGTCATTAATGGTTTCATTTAATGCGTTCAACAGCAGCGTCGCAAGTCATAAATGATGGGCTTTATTCCTTAGACTTCCTGGGCAGTTTTAATGAAAGAACTAAAGCACATTTATGAGGTTAGGTAACATTCAAATTGTTCTAGACAAAAGAGGAAAGATCTGATGACAGTAGGAATGGTCATGTCAGAAGCATGTCAGAGAGAGAGAAGAGAGAAGAGAGAACTCGAGTTTTCATCGTCCCATGACTCGAGTTCTAGTACATCAAATTGATATTCCTGTAATGAAACTCTTAGATATAAATCGAGTCTTTATTTGAAAGTTCTGAGGCTCTGTTGAAAAACTTTTATACAAAACTTCAGGTTTTGGAGTCCAGTTGTAAAACTTCAGGTTGTGAAAGTGAAGACTCGAGTTCTAAAACTGTTTAGATGAAAAAGACATCGAGACTCGAGTTTAGAAAATCAGAAACTCTAGTTGGTGAAAACTTCCAGTGAGAACTCAAGTTTGAGAATCAAGTCTTTGAACTGAGAAAATTTCGCAAGGCATGGAACTCGAGTTTTCAAAAATGAAGGACTCGAGTTCTGTGAAAACTTCTAGTTTTGAAATCAAGTTTTGAGTGATAGTTATGGAACTTGAGTTCTGAAAAACCTGGAACTCGAGTTTTATAATGTGATGGCAAAACTCGAAGCTAAAATTTCAAGTTTTGACTTGAAGTTCTGGGACACAGTTGTGGAACTCGAGTTTTGAAAATCCTGAAACTCGAGTTCTATAACGTGATGAGAAAACTTGAAGTTGGAACCTCAAGTTTTGACTTCCAGTTTTGATTGCACGTTATGGAACTTGAAGTTTTGAAAACTTAGGACTCGAGTTCTTGAACTGAATCACAAAACTTCTTTTCAAGACTTCCAGTTTCAATATCTAGTTTTGAGAATCAGTTATAGGACTTGAGTTTGCAAAAACCTGTGACTCGAGTTTCAAAACTCTTCTGACATTTTCAACATAACTTCAAAAATATTAATTTGGATTCTAAATCCTACCATAATTTAAGGTTTTTGTTATCATCAAAACAAGGTATCAACACTTGTTTGACCTTCCCTGGATCTCCTTCGAAGAATTGGCCTGCTAATTGAGCCTCAATCAAGCTCGATTAAAGTCATTTTTTGGACACACCTTGAGGTTTGAGAATCTTAGCTTATAAATTGTAATTTGATAAAATTGATAAGTATGAAAAATAAATCATACATTTAAGACAAAGATCGACTTTCCAATTAGATTCTGCATTATTAAGAATGTTATTCAATAGTACTCATTTTTATGCAAATTCAATCTTTGGTTTATTTTTCACCGGTACTCTCTCTCTCTCTCTCTCTCTCTCTCATCCACCCTCTCTATAAAATTGTAAATAAAATAATAATATACCTAAAAGAAATAGATTTCTTGTACATTTGTTTATGGAATACATTTTTAGACATTTATTGTATTTAACCAATTTTAACATATTCCTTAACATACATTCCCCCTCCAATCCTATCGATAAAATGCTTTCTAGAAGATCTCTTTGGTTCTTTTTATACAAGACTATAATAGTGTCAGAATAGGATTTGATCAAGAGGGGGTAAATTGGTCACTTTTAAAAATGTTTTCAACAAGACAAAAATTAAATAAAACAAAGTCACCGAGAGAGAGAGAGAGAGCGGAGCGGAGAAGATGAACATGTTAGTTTATTTTGATTCGATTCTCCTGATCTACATCCAGTCCTCAGAGTTCCGCTAAGATTTTCCATTCCACTAAGAGCAATAACAATAGGCCCTTCAAACCTTTACACTGAGAGACACATTCTCCCTCACAATTTACGCCAAAATAGAGACACACACCCTCTATTTTCCAACTCAACCCAACTTACCTCAAAATTCTCAAATCTTGAGTTTCTCATTGTTTCAACAAGTTTGCAAGAACCAATATACTCTCTAAAATAGTGGATAAATAAATACTGAAGCTCTAATGACTAAATGAATTAATGACATAAAGGTAGTTTGACAAAGTAAATGCATAATGCGTTGTTATTCATTCTCTTACATCGTCCATCTTGAATGATCCCCTATTAATAGGTGAATGACATTAATTAGCCATTAGGAAGAGCCTAGTATCCATTAATCTCTACTACATTGAGTCGAAGCCATGCATTAAATGCTTCTGTCACAACCAACGACAAATTCTGCAAACATGAACGTTGAACCCATGCCGGAGTCAAATTCAAATATGCTCATTCCCTATTAATAAGTCAAAGTATAAAGCATTTACAACGGAAGTTAAGATTCAAACTAACGAAGCACGAAAAGGAAAAGATCCGGTAGAAAAGCAAGTCTTTGAACTTTTGTTCATAACTCAAGTTTACTTAGAAGTTTTTGAATTTTGAAATCCATTTGCATGTCAATACTTGGGTATTTCAAAACAAAACTCAAGTTTCATCAAAGTTGTTGGAATTAGAACGTACACACAGCGGAAGTTAAAATTTTCTAATCCCAAATACGGATCTGTCAAAGGCGTTTAGATCGAGAAGATGAAGGCATACCTTTTGCGTTTCGTGATTGTCCCTTCCTTTGCCTCTGAATCTCTTCAGATTCCACAACCTCTGCGCTCTTGCTTCCGATCACGAGGAGCCGATGTTCTTTCAATCGCCTCCCTCTACTGGTATCCACGCGAACAGTCTCCAACAATAGCAGCGTGCTAACGCCTCTTCGTCTCTCTCTCTAGGGTTTCGTGGCTCAAGAGCGAATTCAAATTCAGAAAAATAGATGCCGCTTCTGTTCACGAGCACTCATATTTATAAAAGCTCATGGAGTGCATCATAATTTAAGATTAATCTTTTATTAATCTTTAAAAAAAATTCGAATTTAAATTTCAAGATCTAATCTTGCAATTCGAAATTTCAGAGGATATTTAGGATCTAATCATGCAATCCGAAATTTCAAAAGGATATTCAAGATCCAATCTTACAATTTGAAATTTTAGAGGATATTTAGGATCTAATCCTGCAATCCGAAATTTCAAAAGGATATTTAAGATCTAATCTTGAAATTCGAATTTCAAAAGGATATTCAAGATCTAATCTTGCAATCCCAATATTCAAGATCCAATCTTGAAATTCGAAATTTCAAAAGGGATATTCAAGATCTAATCTTGCAACTCCAATATTCAAGATCTAATCTTGAAATTCGAAATTTGAAATTCAAAATGTGAAATTCGAATTTTACAATC
>JANTPZ010141357.1:2919-22534 GCA_025593235.1 Vachellia pachyceras | reverse complement strand
ATGAGGCTGATTGTATCTACTATTTGAGGACTGGTTTTTGTGGGTACGGCTCGCGATGTCGGTTCAATCATCCCCGAGACCGCGGCGCGGTAAATTTGTTGTAGTTAAATTATTTGCGGGCTTTATTGAAGGGCTTTGTTTGGTTCCTGATGGCTTATACGACCATTCGCTTCTTTGAGTTCAATTTCGTTTGATCTTGTCTTTAGGCCCGGGGCTATATATTAGGTTTGAGCTTGCATTTGAGGGTTGCCATCAAGTATTGTCAGGATATTGATTATTAATTCACTTAACTCATCTGAGTTCAATATGTATATATTTGATATTCTGATGGAGTGTTTCTTAATTTGGACATGTATATATGAGTTGATAGGTTATTGGAGCTGCGAGGACTGGAGGGGAGTACCCAGAACGAGCAGGCCAGCCCGTCTGCCAGGTGCTTTATCTAATTCTGCTAATACCTTGAGCATGCTTTCACATTCTAATTCCTTGTTGGTAATTGGTTGAACAATCATGCACATTTATGTCAAGGATAGAAGGAATTTTATGTTTTATTGTAGAGTTGATGAATTTCCTTTCCTATTGATAATGTGCTATGATATAAACTGCAGTATTATATGAGGACAGGATCTTGCAAATTTGGTCCGTCCTGCAAGTATCACCATCCCAGGCAGGGAGGAGGCACTGTTAGCCCTGTGTCACTAAATTATTATGGATTTCCATTGCGACCGGTCTGTATTGCTTTACATTTATTGCATAAACTTATGTCTTTTCTGGAATGTTGGTATCGCATTTTCTTATTATGGAGAGTTTGTTCCAAACCAGAGTTTTTATAAATGACAGGGTGAGAAGGAGTGTTCTTATTATGTGAAAACAGGACAATGCAAGTTTGGTGCAACTTGTAAATTCCACCACCCACAGCCTGAAAGAATGCAAATTCCAGCACAAACACCAGTTCCTCCAGTTTCACCTCTACCTTTACCAGTACCTTCTCCATTATATCCAACTGTACAGACTCCATCATCGCAATATGGTGTAATGGTTGCAACTCCAAGGCCACCTCTGCTACCTGGCTCATTGGTCCATGGTCCCTATGGGCATGTGGTTTTGTCCCCAGCTGTAGTCCCTTTTCCAGGTTGGAGTCCTTATCAGGTAGGTCAAACTTATTATTTGATTGTTTATTGAAGTTATTCATGCATTTGTTGAAGTCGTGGATCACTTGGTGCAGCCTCCTGCAAGCCCCTTGGTTCCCTCAAGTACTCCATCTAATGTTGGGTCGACACAGCTTTATGGGATAGGCCAGCTACCTTTATCAGTATCAACTTATACTGGACAGTATCAACCTTCAGGTTCCTCAGTTGGTCGTTCGGGCGGTAGTCAGAAGGAACACTCATTTCCTGAAAGACCTGGTCAGCCAGAGTGTCAGCATTATATGAAAACGGGGGAGTGTAAATTTGGTCCATCATGTAGATATCATCATCCACCTGAATTAGTTGCTCCAAAAACAAATGTGGTTCTTAGTCATGTGGGCCTTCCTTTGCGCCCGGTAATCATTCATTCATTCATTCTTAATTCTGCTTACAGTCATTCCTAGTAATGGATTATGAATGTTCCATTTGTTCGGCTAAAACTTTAGCACTAGCTAATCATTGGAATTTGACGCTAATTGTGAGGTATTGAAAATTGCTTTATTCAGAATTTGAAGCTTTCTTGGCTGGAGTTCCATTCTTTTTTTTTTTTTTGTTAGCATCATGAAAACAAATTTCATCAGAGGGAAATTTCCATTTTTTGTCTTTTTCTACTAAATGTACATATAATAATTGTGCTTTTTTTGGTCTCATTTCTTCAAGTGTATCCACCGTAAATACTTCAAGTAAACACCCCCCAAAAAAAAATCTTCCTACGTGGATTTGTTCTCTGCCAGTACATCAATTATTATGAACTATGGAATGTTTGAATGTTTGCAATGCTTCTCTGACTGGTGTCTTTTTCACAGGGGAATATGGGGGAGGAGTCCTTTCCATTCCCCCCCTCAATTTCCTGCAACTTTGAATAGAAATATGAAAGGGGATTGCATACCCTAAATTTCTTTTTGGAGTTTTCAGTCGAGTAAACAAACCCATCCCACCACAACCCCCCCCGGGGTGCGGTAGCACATGCAGGGGAACCTTATCTTTTCACTTTCTCTGACTAAGGGAAATTTACAATAAAAATAGAGGAACCAATAGAGGGAGTATGAATGGATCCTATACACTCCATATTTATAAGAGGAAAAATAGAGGAATCAAATATTTAATATCAATTAGGTCATTTTTATGCTTGAATAAAATCCTGCATGATCTAGCTGGACATGCCCCTGCTGCTGATGAATCTTCTTGCATGATCTATGTTCTATCCTGATATGCTTAGTATATGTACATTTCCCATATTAATGGAATACTTATTCAAAAGCATTGAAGATCTTTTCGTTCTCCCCTTATTCTTTATATGAAATACATATCCTCTTTCAGTAGCTTGCCAGTATTTTGGGATTCATCAACCCTTCTAAAGTATGATTGAAAACATTAGCTGGTCGATACCATGTCTATGTGCTTGTATAGTTGTTGCCCGTTATGTAGAATGAGTATCACTAACTTAAGCTTATGGCTGATTTCATATATGCCTGATATGGTATTGTGTTGTGAACTTGATCTGTACCCACAACATTTTCATCTACGTGATGAATGTCATCCAAAGCATTGCTTCTGCATCACTGCAATGCATAAATCAATATGGCCTCTGTACGGTGTCATTGTTTAATCTATGTACTATGTTTCTTACTAACATATTTGAAATTGTTCCTGGCTTCATTCAAATGGGATATTGTTTCAAGAAAACCAAGCCTTTGCATCATTTGTAACATGATATCATAGGTTTTAGGTGCTGTTTATGTAATTTCTTAATTATGGCGATTTTCTCTTTGGTCTTGATTGGACATGCTATACAAAAAGTCCGTGTAACTTTTGGATGATTGGACTGATGAACAGATGATCCTAATATTCTTTTGCACATAAACAGTTGTTGGGGCCAGTAAAATGCCTTAGACCAGACTCGCCTTACTCCTTCGCAAGCGTCTTATGCCCAGAAGTCTCTTTGAAAACTCAGTATAATCTTTGTGGATATTTGGAGTATCTAATGATTTGGTTCTGTCATGAAATTGAGATAATCTTATCGTTGTTTGTGGTCCTGAAAGATCTCAATTAGGAGATTACTTCATTTTTTGTATCTCTTTTAAGATAAGATGGCTATATTAACATCATTGTGAGTCTTTGAGAACGGGCTTGAAAGGTTTTCTACAATGGTAGGGATAACCAGTGAGATCTTTGGAAAACATCAGTGATAATTCAGCCACTGTCTCATTACATTTTTCCAAGTCCGTGACATTTAGTCAAGAATTAGCTGTTGACATGCAAATATGCTGATCAAAGTATCAAACTACTTTGTTTACTGTGTAATTTGTACATTCTCAGTGCTGAGCCTATGGTATGGGGAAAGTAAGATCATGGATCTTGGAATGCAAAATTTATTGACGAGTATAATCATATTACGCATACTAGTGTGAAGTAACCTCTTGGATCTGGAGATACACTTGGGTTGGTAATGGAGGATGAAGATGGGTTGGGAACTATCTCAATCTATATAGGAAAAATGATAAATTAGTAATTATCTGAAGCAGAAAACATATTTGAGCCTGATGAAATGGTGGCAAAGTTCATTGGTTAAAAACTTACCTTTTTGTTGTGGAAGCTAAGATGTGAAAGTTTTTATGGATAAGGTCACAAAAGCAGTGTAATTTGTGGTGTTTCTTTTCTTTTTTTTCCCTTTCAAACTGTACGAGTCTAAGCTGATTTTATGTAAGATTGCATCAGTGATGTACTTTTTAATCTCTTCTCATGGTATATACGTGAAAATCTTGTTGAATTAAATTCAGATAATTTATGGATCCACTTTATGGCCCCAGGTTGCTGAGGCATATAGTAGGAAGAAAGGGAATAAGGCAAAAACGAATGATGAGATAGTCCCTGATGAGGGGTCCAGGATAACTAACTATCAAATGCTGAGAATTGTGTGGGTGAGCTAGAGGAAAGTTGTTGGCATGAGATGGGTGCATGTATTATTAACCGATTGATATAGGTCCATAGGAAGGAAATATCAATGCAATTAGGAGAGGCTCTGCCTCTTGTGAGCCAGAGGCCTGCCCCTTTTCTTTTCTTGCATTTTTTGCCTTGAGTTTTCATTTCCACCTAGCTTTGAAGCTAATTTTAACTGAGGAAGTATTTTAGCATTTCATGCTATACATTTCACGTTGTTTGCAAATTTCTGTGGGCATTGTTTTTCTATTTAGTTTCTCTATCATCATTCAGTTGTTTTTTGTTGTTCTTCTGCAACGACTTTCAATTTCAACACAAGTAATTGATCATATGTCCGAGTTGTAAATTCTGGTACATGATCTTCGACTTAATTTTCATATTATCTGTGATGTGTAGTCTGTAAACTTCAAAACTTGTGTGTGCCGCTACATTTCCTTGCCCTTGTTTTATCCCTGGCAGCTGGCAGCTCTTCGCTGCTGCTGCTATTTTTTCTTTCTTTCTTTCTTTCAAGCTTCTTTGTCACAATACTTTTAAAGTGTAAGGTGCTGATAGTAATTGGTGATGCAAGAAACAGATGTGAATTAGTTGGGTTTAGTTATCTCGGGAATATGGAATGCTTTATAAGATTAGTTTTTTGTCTGCCATTTGATTTAAGAATCTGATGTTGTTCTTTAATTATCCAGGGTGCACCTCCTTGCACCCATTATGCACAGCGTGGGGTGTGTAAATTTGGCCCAGCATGCAAATTTGATCATCCTATTGGAGCTCTGAGTTATAGTCCGTCTGCTTCCTCCCTAGCCGATATGCCGGTTGCACCTTATCCTGTGGGCTCATCAATTGGCACTCTGGCTCCATCATCTTCATCATCAGAATTGCGGCCTGAACTCTCCTCAGGATCTGGCAAGGAGTCTGCATCATCCAGAATATCTTCGTCAATGAGCACATCAACAGCATCAGTCGGCTTGACCTTGTCATCTGGTGGATCCATTTCTCAATCAACTGCTCAACTATCTGCTCAGAGTTCCAGTCCTTCATCAATCACCAATAGCACCACAAGCACCTCCGTCCCTCACACCTCTAGTTAAGCAATGTGAATGCATACCTCATTATAACTCCTTTTTATCTCAATTCTTCAACTGGACATCATTATTTGAAGAGGTCCTGAAATAGGTTTTCTTTTTGAGTTATTCCAGTTCCTCGTTCAGTTCTAGGCACACTTCAACATCAATTATATTTGCTTCATATTATCTTTTCATGGCCATCTCTTTGATCTTTTGAATAAAACCATGGCCAACCTGGAGATTTTAGCAACCCCATACAGCCACTTTTCTTCTGAATAACTTTTAAAAGAATCTGCAAGCCCATTATGCATGTCCATCCAAATCTCCAATTTTTTTGGAGTTTGTTGTACTTATTTATGTCCTGGTCTTTTTTAATATTATGAAGATTCTGGTCCACAGTTTCATTGACCATGTGTTTATGTCTCTTCACCGAAGCGCTTCTCCCCTCCAAATACCAATCCTTTCTTATTCTGGGAACAATTTTCCAACTGTATTTGGGAGCTCCTATTCTCTACTGTTCCCAACCTTTTGACTTGGGTTTACTGTGAAGATAAGTAATCAGGAGACTACAATGAGGCTTCACATTGCTTATCTTATATGGTTTTTTAGATACACAGAAATGTTGTGACAAGTAAAATGCTTGACTTGGTACTTAAATTTATTTCAAAATGCATATATGAAGCAACATGTGAATCAGAACGTTTGAATCTGTAATAATTTTTTGTCTCCTCATTCTCAGTTCACTTGATCAATCTTTAATGTGAGATCAGGTAATTTTCTGGTGGAAAATTTCTCCTTTCTTTTCTTCCCCTCATTACTGAATATTCGGTTATGTTTATTGTAAGATGGTCATCTTTTAAAATAGACACCATACTATGCTTCAATTAAAAGAGGTACGTGTCTTTTGACTGAAAAGGAGCCTAGTTGAACTGTTTCTCACAATTGGGAGGATCGCCACTTCTGTAGCTTTGTGTAGTGTTTGGATTTTGACTCTTAAGTCTGGTAGCTTACAGTGAATATTTGATGAGTGCTGCAGTAGTGGTTAAAATTGGTGTATATCCTGAAGCAATCTGCATAGCTTGTGCTTGGCTAGTTTTTATAGTGTTAGTGACTCTAAAATTGTCAAACTTTAGCGTGTAAATGTCGTGTGGCTGCATATGTTGTTTTTAGGTAGGTACAAGGGATGTTGATTAAATAGAACCAACACATTATCATTGGGTATAAAGAACTTGATTTGACTTTTTACGTGCATGTCTTAAGTCTGCAGTTGCTTCAATCTTTATACTTAGGCTTCGCTCTTGATAATATGCCAAATGAGGACTAATCCAGGACGATGAGGTTGAGGAATGGATTAACAAATGTGCTGATTTCTCTTGGTAGTACTAGTTGATAAAACAACGATTTCTTTAAAAATTTTCCTTTGCAGTTGGTACATTATGTGTGATGAAGAATGTCTATTAATTTTCTGATCTCTATGAGACTTGTAACCTTCAAGCTTCGATGCCCAAGAAAGGGAAAATGAAGATTAGAAAGCCTGTTAATTGTTAATGACTTGGGAGCTTCTCAAAAAGTGAAGAGTCGTGGATGTGGTTTTATTTGTAACATCAGTCTATTAGCACTAACCTTTTAAGTTAAAAAAGAAAATAGAGGAATAAAGCACGCTAAATACAACTTTTAAAACTCTTGGATGCAATTTCTTAAGATGTGTTAGTACACACATGAATCAAAGGATTAAAATTAAAGTTATGAAGAAAAGGTTTCACTTCTAAAATTAAACATTTCTATTGTTGTTTATAAATGTTAGCCTAATTAACAAGGCTTATATCCCTACCTCACAAGAATTTGAGTCTAAATTCAACTATTCATATAAGGACCTCGTTACCAGATAATTTAATAGTATCAAAAGTATCCAAGTAAATGTTCTTTAATCTATAAATTTAAAATTTGGTTTGACCCTTGATAATTTTCTAAATTGTAGTCACTGAACTTTTTACTTCAATAAAAAACCATTTTTTATCAATATATTCATTCAATTTTGATTCATAGAAAAAATTATTAAAAATTCTCCATCACAAAATTTGTTGTCAAAAAGTACCGAAGGACTATGGTCCCTGAGTGAGTACTGCTTTTCTTTAATTGTGTGTAAATATCTTCTATTTTATATATAGTTGAAGAGATGTTACACCTATATCCTTAAACAAATTTTAGGTACATTTAGTAACAAAATTTTCTGAGGGGGATTTTTCAGTTATTTTTCCATATTTATAATTCATGAACATTTCAAACCCATGTTCAAAAAACCAAATCAGACTGGACTGGTCGGTTCAGAACTGAAAATGGTGAGCTGATCCTCAATCCGATCTAGCTGAGTAGTTGAACCGGGAACCGGTCAAACAGGTAATTAAATGGTCAAACTATCCGAACCAATTGAACTGGCTGTTTAAACAGTTTGGCTCTTTTTTTTTTTGAAAAAAACTTAAAAGCTAGAAACACTGAAAAAAAATAGAAGTAGAGTGGGATGATGTGATTTATTAATTTTTTTTAAAAAAATATGGTAACAAAACTAACCTTAAATTTTTTTTGTTTTCTTCTATTTAAACAAATTTAGGCATGATGATATAAGATTAAATTAATTCATTTTATCCCAGTTATTTTTATATATGATATTTAATCAAACTCTAAAAATTTAAAATATGAGTAAAATAAAATAATATTCTAGGTTTTATCTATTATTTTTTTAAAATAAAATATAATATACTAAATTATATTATTTTAATGTAACTAGTTTGACTCGAGCTTAATCCTGATTTAATCTATCAACCCTTAAATTACTGTCTCATTTGATTCAATACCCAGTCCGGTTTTTGGAACATTGTTTCAAACTCTAGCTAAAATTGGGTCCCACAATCTAGTGTTATTGTGAAAAAAGAGGAAAAGACAATGTACCAATGAATGAATAGAGATATAGTGGTCGATAAGAAAGGGGAAGTACACAGAAGCAATCAAGTAGAATTGGATGGACAACATATCTTTCTGCGAAGCTTTGTTTCTTGTACCCAAAAAGTTGAGGCAAATACCCCTCAAAGAAGGATTAAAGCATTCAATCAATCTGTTTTCTATTTTATAATAATATTAGATAAATCACTTCCCTTTGTCAGTTTTGAAAGTGAAATAGTTCCTTTTCTCCTAAAATTACACTTCTATTGCTTTCACGCATTTTTTTTGTAGCTATATTCTTTGCTCTTGTTATGAATTTGTTTGCAGCAAAAATTCTCAAGTTTTCCTGTTACTTCCCTCACATCTGTATTTAAAGTAATTGTGGTCAAATTTTTGCCATGTAACCTCTCAATCACACACACACGCATCCACACACACATTTGAAAGGATAATATAGACCCAGTCAAACTAAAAGGAATAGGCAACAAAAGAGCAAGAAAGTGATTATATAATTATATAACTTTAGAAGAAGAAAAGGGCTTGCAGATAGACTCAAGTTACAAGAAACCCAAAAAAAAAAAAAGGTACGAGTGCATGCAATGTAATGCTAGAGAGAGCAAAAGGCATGAAGACAAAAGGCGCACACTATCTATCAGCATTTGAAAACTTGTATAACTCAGAACATTGATCCCATATCAACATCTCCAAATGCATATGAAGAAGAAGCAGCAGAAGCATATTGATGATCAGTCATTAGTCCATAGCTTGAACTACTGATCCCAGTACTCCCAAAGAAGCACTCATCTTCTCCAACCCTCATTGGGTTGTTGCTCTTGAACATAGCAGAAAGCTCACCGCAATCAGAATCCCATGACAGTCCCTGAGAGATTTCATCTGGGTGTGAATAAAAATCTGAACTTTCACAGCCCACTGCTGGTATCTTGATGGTGCCTTCTTGTTGAGATTGGCCCTTTTGCTCACTTGAAGCACTCTCATAATTGTTCCTTCTGAGACAGTTATCTGGAACCACACATTCCAAGTATCCTGAGTTAGAATCACTGGAAAACAAAGAAAAGTTCTCAGTTTCAGGCATGCCATTGTTCATCTGGGTAGTAGGAAGATTAGGCTCAATCTGATGATGATGAAGGTGGGTGGTGGAAATGGAATTAGAGGTATTATTATTAAGATGAGACATATCAGGTACCACACTACTAGCACTACTCTGATAGAGTGGTACAAGGGCTTGAACATCTAAAGAAACATTGGTGTGGAAAGTAGTGTTGTTAGTGTCAGAGTATATAAAATTTGTTCTTGCTTGGCTTCCTTTCATGGACAGAGCAGCTCTGTCATAAGCCAGAGCAGCTTCTTGTGCAGTGTCAAAAGTTCCAAGCCAATGCCTTTCTTTTGTTGTGGGGTCCCTTATTTCTGCAGCATATCTTCCCCAAGGTCTTCTTCTCACACCAAGAAACCTTCCTGGTTCAGATTGCTTTCTTCTGCCTCTCTTCTCACCACCACAAGGAGATGTGTTTCTCTGAAGGAGAGACAGGACCATCTGGGTCTGGTTTGCTTCATAGCCTTTCAAGCATGGTGATGATGGTGAAGAGGAGGAGGAGGAAGAATCTAGGGTTCTAGAGGTGGACATGGCCTCAAAAAGGGTCAAGCAAAAGGTGTCAGGAGTGAGAAAGAGAAGTACAGAACACACAAAGAGACTTTAAGAAGATTCAGTGAAGTGAAGATGGTCAGGAATGAGAGCGCTTGTGGAGTCTTTTAAAGACTCGAACTTTGAAGAGCCTTGACCAAAAGTAACTTGGTTCTCAAGAAGATATAATACCTTGCAAAATTTATCTTTTGATACTATAGCTTTGGGTCATTTGTAACCTATCATTAAATTTTGTCTCAGTACAACTCAACCCTTGTAGAGAATCGATTCCAAACATTTAGTTTACTGCAATTTAGTATTTAAAACAGTAATCGTAAGCTTCATAAAACATATAATTTTATGTTTTTAAATAAAGAGATTGATATTTTAAACTACAGAAACCAAATTGCATTAAGTCAAAATTCAAGAGTTGAGTTGCAATCAAATCAAAACTATAAGAAAAAGATAAATCTTCCTAATATTTTTGAAGTGTTGAGTAAAGATTTCAACTTGATAATAAAACTCAAGTAATTTTTTAGCCAGATAGTGAAAAGATTGGATTAATAAGTTAAGCTTTTTAGAGATCTTTCTTTTTCTTATTTCTATTAATCCTTTGTTCTTCATCCTAGTTGCTTAAGGAGTTTTAACCAAACAGTGAAAATAAAGATTCCAAGTACTTTAAATAGGGTTTTGTAACTGCACTTTTGTGTTTTTATTTCTTTGCTGCAGTCACTTTCTTCCTAGTTCCAATGACAATAGTCAAATCCAATTTCTATACCCATATAGCTAAAAATGTAAATACTATACAATTTTTTAATATTCACAAGAAAAAATGTGCTAGGATAAGAATAGAAAGAAACATTCTTTCATTTTTCACTTGACAAGTGAATCTTGTATGATATGTAAAATCCTGTTTTCCCAATATTACTGAATAATAGTTTGAATTCAACTAATTCTAGTGATACAAAAAGTTTTCTAACCACCTCATTTTAAATATTTCTGAGCTCGGAACCTTATTTAAAGGATCCATCCTTTTTCCATTAACCTAACGACACTAAATTCTCTCTAACCTATTTTAAGTTTGTGAATTCTTGGACACCTCATAAGATGGATTTACAGTTAAAAACAAGCAATGTGAGTTACGAAAAGATTGAGTCAATAATATGAAACTTGGTGAGGTAATTATTACATCATGTGCATGCAAGAAATGCAAGTGAGATTTGTTAATTAATTGAATTGAGGGAATTAATTAATCAATTGAATAATTAATGTTCATGCACATATACATATATATATATATAAATGAGTTCACGTGTGAAGAGGCAAGGCTAAGCAATAAACTACCCAGAAATGTTGACCTGGTAAACTTTGTTGGACTACACTTGGCAATGGCTAATGAAAAGGACAGACACACACACTCCTAAGAAAAAACTTCTCCTATATTCATCATTACCTATAAGTGTGCATTTGCAAATATTTCTTAATCATATTATTTTCTTGTTCCATCCATTAAACCTGAATCAGTGTATAAAATATTATAATTGTTATCATTTCTTTCCTTTTTCATAAAGAAATCTATCATGAAATATCTACCACAATGCTTGAACTAAATAATTTTGACATGTCCAGGACAAACAAGAGCATAAAGTTAAGATAACATAGATAAGTATGTGGGTGGATGTGCGATCATAAAAAAACATTCATAATGAATGTATATGTGTGTGTGTGAGAAATAGTTGGCATGAAATTTATTGAAGAGAAAATAATATTAAATCCTTTGATGTGGTTTAAATATGTATAAAAAGGCTATTGAAAGAGTTAGTGAAGAGGTGGATTATACAGTTTGGAGTCTTTTGGAGAATGATAGAAAAAACCAAAAAAAAAACATTGAATGAAACTTTTTGATTAATGGTTTTTTCAGAAATTTAGTCATTGCTAGAGCATTGATAGTTTGTTTTACTCGATTTAACTATCCATTGCCAATATGAAATGACTTTATAGACGAAGAAGAAGCATGTGATTGAATAATTGGCACAAAGCAAATCAGAAATGGAAAACAACTGCAAGATTTTGTCTGCATATATATTTGGTTGAGAGAGAGAGAGAGAGAGAAGTCAGAAACATTTGAATTTGAAGGTATTAATGAAAGTGATGAGAATGTTGTTTTGTAATATGCAACATGTGAATCCGTCTTTTGTGCAAAACGAAATCAATCAATTAAGATCTTAAGTTCTTGTTTTCTTTGTGATTTTTCAAATGGAGCAGTTAAAATTATATGTGAACCACAAGCAAGAAAATTAATATTAATAATAATAATCGTACCTACTAGAATTTTGAGACATGGCATTGTATAGTGTGAGAATCCACTTGTCCCATGTAATACAAGAAACAACCCCACATAGTTCCCACAGCAAAACAACCTATTGGTCATATTCTCTTATTTCTTTATCTGTCCCATTTTGTGCCTTTTGGATCAATTTTAGCTTTTCTTAATCAATTTTTATTCACACTTAATCATGTCCGTTGACCATGATGTAAGCCACCTCTTTTTTTTAAAAAATATTTTGCAAGCAATTGATGAAAGAACAAGAAATTCAAACACATGTTGATCGAAAGGGGTTTTAATTATTTAATTATGGAGTTTTAAGTTCAAGTTCGTATAAATACATAAATGTTAAAAATTACTTTCAATCAGGTTTAACATTATTTGAATCTAACTTCGTAATATATAACCGTATCAAAAAAGAAAGGATAGGACCTATATATATTAAGAAAATTTTTAAAAAAGATGTTTTAACTTGAAAGAAACACTTGTATTAAAAGAAGAAAAGTATTATGTTGATAAATAACATTTTCTAGATAAAAAGTAAATAGCTACCAAATGAATAATGGCAAGTGCTTATATACAGTGAATCTTAAAATTCTTGAGATACTTTCACAATCCATAAAAAATAATTTTTAGTAAATAATTTTTTAGTTATAAAAATAGGTGAAATTTGATTGCATTGAATTTCAATTGGGTGATTTAAGGCTCGTTTGGAAGCTATTTTCCAAACCTAGATTTTATGACAAAACCTAAATTTTACCCCAAAATTTATGTTTCGTCCAAGTATTTACGTTTTTAAAATAGTTATTATGGAGACAAAACATTGGTTTGAAACCTAAATTTTTAAAAAGTTATTTTCTTGTCAAATTACACGTTTCGTTATAATAAATTTTTTATTTCCTCTTTTTTCTTTATTTCTCTTTCCTCTTTCCTACATACTTTTTGCCTTTAAATTCATAAAAACTATTCTTATCTCCAACGCAATCACTTTTTTCAAAACATGGGTTTTACCTCGGAATCTGTAAAAGTTATTCTCCCAAAATCTATTTTTCAAAACTTAGGCTTTATCTCGAATTCCGTAAAAATTATTCTCCATAGAATTTCCAAACAAGTCTTTAAATTTATTAATATTTTTAATTTTTATAATTGTAAAATATAATAATATTTTTCTATCCATAATTCCCTTAAGCAAGCTAATGGAAAAATGCTTGCCTTAAATAAAATTAACATACCTATAATAACAAAACAAATTCCATCATTTGTATCTCGGAAATTACTGTGAAATCTTAATAAAGGAAATTAATTATTCAAAAGTGGTATAAATTTATCATTTCTTGCAATAAAATTTATTATTGCATGAATTTTGGGGTAGTCAAATCTTGTGTAAGTGGAAGGTGATGAGTTTCATCACGCTTATAACTTCATGTGTGGTTTTTTAAATAATCAAAAATAGGAAGAATCACAATTACATCTCAGTTATAGGAAATAATGGGTCTGTTTAGAAAAACGGTGGATAAGTGTTTTTACCATTTACGAGGTAAATGTGTGAAAGAGATTATCTCATTTTAAGAAAAAATACTGTTAAACTTGCGTTTGGGGTGTTTAGAAGATTTCCCAAACACCCCTAATAGCTAATAAGTCCCAGTGACTTGTCAATGCCACTTTTACTTGTCATTGACAAGTCTTTACGACTCATTAAATATTATTTTCCTTACTTTTGATCTAACTTTGATTCTCCATGAAAATATCTTGAGATTGTGAAGCTAGGGTCTCTTAGGGTAAATTTACCTTTAAGAAAAAATGCTGTAGTCAAAATGTCAATAAAAAAGGAGCTTAAAGGAGACTTGCACGTTAAGGTGCATGAACTAAAACTATACACAATTTATTTTAGACATGGAACCCTATCTAAAAAGCATAGCATAATATTGAATTGTTTTTCTTCAAGCTTCATATCATCTTAAAAAAAAACCCTTATAAAATATTGCATTGCTTATAAATTAAGAAAATTTATTTTTAAATTTTATATAATAACAACAATTAAACTATTTTTTTGAATGAACAAAAAAGTTTAAGCTGTACCCGGATTCTAAATATAGGTTTCTCATGGTTGCTAACAAAATAATTTTAAAAGCAAAATTATATAAAAAAAATTACTCTAAATCACTGAACATTATTAAAAAAATATTAATTTACAATATTGGATGCATCTTAATTCAACAAAAAACAAAAAAGATGAAAAGCATTGTGATGCTTTTATTTGATTAGTCAACATTCACATGGGTAGTAGCTATTAGTAGATGACATATTGGAAATAACATAAAGCTAATGATAACAAAATGGGTCAATATGTTCTTGTCATTATTTATTGCATGTTGTCTGTATACAAAAATTCATATGCAGTGAGCCCCACTCAGCTTCACAGAAACAAAATTAGAGGCAGATGTTACATTGATTGAACCATGATACTAACATTGTTATTAGTGCTTTTTTCCTTAGGATTAGTTAATAAAAATCAAAGATTTGCCTTTAGAATTGATGGGATTTTCATCTTTAAGAGTGAACAAGATCCCTTGACTGTTCCACTACAAGTTTTCAACACAGAGAGAGAGAGAGAGAGGGAGGGAGGGAGGGAGGGAGGGAGGGAGGGAGGGAGGGGAGAGATTCACCTTGCCCTTTTTGGGGCATATAAGATTAAAAGGATTAGAATAGAGCATGTATCCATGAATCATCATGATTTCACGTGTGCACCAACCCAGTTAAAACAAACACACACTAATATCTAAAAAAATGAAATAAATAAGAGGAGAAGACGTGAGATTTTGGTGTTAAACCACTTCACATAGTCAAATAATAAGTGACTATGAATGGAGGTAATTTTGTTTAAAGTAGCGTAAAGTGTTAATTGTGAATAATCTTCTTAAGGAGAACAACACGCATTGTCTATAAATCAATAATTTAAGTGATTTTTTAATATATTCAAATTAATTATCATTCTCCTACATTGAATATACACTAGTAAAAGAGTATCGTTCTTTTAAAAGCAGATAGATATACAGCAAGGCAATGTCTTAAAAGATGAGTTTGTTGTTGGGATGGTCAATAAGCACACTTTGACAAAACCACTTTAGATTTCCATAAATATTCTCTTCCATATCCACCAGACCAGACACTAAAACACAAGCCTCCTCTCTCTCTCTCTCTCTCTATATATATATATATATATATGCATGCTTACACACACAACCACAGGGAATGGAGCACATTCTTCAAAAGTGGCACACTTTTTTGTTGTGTTAAAGGTTAAGGTCTTCCGGGATCTAGGGAAAACATTCATTATCGCCCTTCATATATATATATATATATCATTTCTTTTGAAGAATTTATATATAATATGAGACTGTACTACTTAACACTCTTGCCCGTGTGCTTAACACAAAAGTTTTCCTTTCATTATATAATAATATATGCATACTTCTTTTCATTCATCCTTGACTCTTCTTCCTTCATCTTCTTCTTTCTCTTCTCTGCCCTTATCTTTTAATTATTCTCACTAATTCTTATTTTGAAATTTTAGTTACAAAAAAATCTCACAACAAGTAAGTCAGTAGCATGCAATGACGTATTTAAGTCATAGTTATGAAAATCGGACCGGACCGGCCGGTTCGGACCGGAAACCGGCGAACCGGCCACTGGTCCGGTCCGGTTTAACATTTGACCCCGGGTTGGGGTCAACCCGGCCAACCCAGGGTCGACCCGGTCAACCCGCCCGGTTGGGGGGTTGACCCGGTCAGTTTAAAAAAATATTATTTTTTTACAAAATTTATTATGATGAATGTGAAGTTATTGTATTAGAGTGGGATATGATAATAGAAGCTACAAAATATAAACTACAACTTGAGGAATTATGATTTTCTTCATCAATGGAATTCATATATACGTCTGAAAAAAATAGGGATAAGATGAATGAAGACAATGCAGTCAATTATAGTATAAGTAGAAGAATAAATCTATATACACCCTAAAAGAATACAAGTTGATATTTTCCCACCTAACATTCTTCTATACTGTCATTTTGTTGCATGTTGATTGCTCTTGTCCCATTTGTAGAATACATGGATGAATATTTTGAAACACTAAATAATGTTGGATAATAAATAATCTATAAGTTTATTGTTAATTTGGTAATTGTTATTTTGTTAATAATAAAATTTACTACTTATTTTCAATTTTCAATTCTATATAATTTGCTTGTGTTAATGTGTGATAATATTAATTTTTTATTTCCCACCGGTCTGACCCTCGATTTGACTTCGGTCTGACCCACTGACCCTTAACCCACTGCCTTGACCGGTTCAGTTACCGGTCCGGTTTTAATAACCTTGATTTAAGTACATGAAGTGACAATAAGTCTATGTTACTTGCATATTCTCCAATCTTTTGGTAGTGATTACATTCTTTCTTTGAAATAGTGATGCAATTTTTTTTAGAAACTAACAGCAATCTATGGTATTATTGAAATTTCAAAACTATAGTATATTTTTCATATCTCTTGAAATATTTTATATGGTTAAAATTTTTATATTACATGTTCTTTTGGTTTTAAATATATAAGACTTCTTTAATGGTATAAATTCACACGGCAAACGATGCCTTATATTTAGAATCGATGGGAGTATTATATACATATGAGTGAGAGGACAATGCTTCGGTCAAAGTGGCATGTTGATTAGAGAAGATCATGTGATTTAGGGACAACAAAAGCTCATTTTATTTCTATAAAAAGCATACACACACATGTATATAAACTAATAATAGCTAATATTATTATTAATAATTAGACACCTGTCTCCCACCATGTATTAAAATAACCCCATTTTAATCATATCAAGGTACAACTTTATCATTTATCAAATTAGAATGAATAAACTCGAATCTATCAATCTCCTGATCCTATATTCTAATTATTACTTGGTCAAATTCCAATTTATTTACATTCATTGTTCTACACTTGAGAGGTATCAACATACACACACTCACACTCTTATATATATATATATATATATATAATATGTAGTTTTCTTAATCCACATTGGCTAAAAGCTATGTTTGAAGGTGAAACAATTATATATATATATATAGATTTATGAAAATAATGGTAACAAATAGTTAACAAGATAAATCTAGGGGTGGTCATGTTATTACTTATCATCAAAGCATTGAATAGAGAGAGAGAGAGATGGCTTAAATTGAATAGGACGATACCTAACATTTAGGGCACTATCTTTGCACCATATAGTCTAATTAACTAGTAATTTAAGCTCTCTCTTTCTCTCTCTCTCTCTCTTAAAAAAAACTCTTAACAGATTCATGGACCTTGTTGATTATAGGCGTGTGCATGTGTGTGTGTGGATACTTATACTTTCAAGTGAGTGTCTTGAGAATTACAGGGCTTAACTAATCCATTATGATTATCTTATTAGCTTACGCCTACTTTAGCCTGTGACTTACTAGGGATTCATCACTTGAGTGATATGTATGGGCAATCCCATTATAAACTTAATTAGGCCCTTTTATTTCACCACAAGAAAAATGTCATTTAGCGACGGAAAAATCCATCGTTAAATGGCTATTTTCCATCAGAAAATTTCTATTTAGCGACGGAAAATATTAGCGACCATTGTTTTAACAACGGAAAATTGCATTTTTCTGGTAGTGTTTCGTACATTTTTTACACGGTTACAACATCCTTATAGATTGCTTTTATTTTGATTATGATCCTTATAATTTTTAAATTCTATGCTTTGAACCCTCAGAGGAAAAATAGTAAAATTGGTTCCAATTCCCCAATATTTTGTGGATGTATGAACATGGCAAACGTGGGCTTATAAATAGATAACCCAATCTATTTATATTTAGCCCATTGATTTAGATTATTTATGGGAGTAGCCCTTTTCTTTACATTCTTGGCTTCCAAAAAAAAAATCCCCCAATCCCGTAATTGTCTACCCTCTCAGTTGGCCCGTTTGGATAATTTTTGGTAGAATGAATTTAAAAAAAAATTAGGTAGAAGTTAGATGGTGTGATGTGATTTATATTTGGAATGTAAATAATAGAAGTGAATTTTTGTAAATAGAAAAATTTGTTTGGATAAATGTCTGAGAAATAAATTTTGGTGAATATTATTTAAAATTACATGAATTTTATTAAATAATACATATTTTTTTGCAAACAATACATATTCATATATATGTGTGTGTTATTTTATTTTATATATTGTAATAATCTTAAGAAAAAAATAAAATGATCAAAAATAAAAATGTAGATGTAATAAAGAAGCAACATTTCGTGAAATTAAAACTTATTTAAATAAATATTTAAAAAATAAATTTGAGTAGAAAATAACTTAAAGGGTATTAATTTTATTAAATAATACATACATTATATTTATATATTTTGATATTTTTGGATAAAAAATAAAATAATAAAAATAGTTAATACGTGTGTATATTATATCTATTAAATGATGCACATAACTATTTTAGAATATTTGTTATAATTAAGTAATTTATATAACTTTTTATACTCTCCCCAAAAAGTAACGTAACTCTTTTATTAAAGATAAGAGATACTATTCTATATAGATTATGATAATTTTAAGACATAAATAAAATCAAACACCCTTATTGATTGACGGTGTCTTCTTTTCCATTTTCTTTATATTCATTCTCTTTTTTTATTTATGTTAGTAGTAGCTCAAAATGACTTTAAGTTTGTGTAGTTTTTGGCTAAAAGTACGTTCTCCATAACGCTTATCCAAACACTACGTTACTAGCCTATCTTGCATTTCATTCCCAAAATAGCTTTTAGGGTTAAAATAATTAATAATTAATTAATGGAGAAAACTTAGGTCCAGTACTTAATGTATTGAATATCCATTTTCCAATAAAAAGAGACCATCTAGACTGTGGGCCCCACAAATCTGAAACTGCTCACGATCTTCACGAACGCAAACGCGATCTTCACGGCGCGCCTGGGACTCTAAACGAGGAGGAGCACGAGCACGACGCCTCCTCTGTCGTCGCCGTCGCCATCGCCGTCTCTTGCTTCTCTTGTCGGCCGTCGATGCTCAGTCAAGTTTGCCACCGGTGGCGGTGGAGGCCTCTCCTAATGCTACACTCCCAAACCGGATCCCATCATTCGATCCAGCAGTCGTCGCCCTCGATTGCGTCTTCTTCTTTATCGGCTGCTTCTCCATCTACCTCCGCCACTGCTCCAACACCACTGTTGGAAGTATGAGTTAGTTAAAGTGGTTAGTATTAATCACTTAGTTAGTTAATGACCCAAAAGTCTATATAAAGGGTCACAATGTAATAATTTGAGTGTGAGATTAGAATAATCATCACCACAAGGTGAGGGGATGAAGAATCCCTACCAAGAAGGGGAGGATAACTTGGGTCTCCCACTTCAAGAGTCCCCAAGATGGGGTTAGTTCATCTCCCTCAAGAAGAGGGAAGATAATTGTTGT
>JANTPZ010141331.1:0-12272 GCA_025593235.1 Vachellia pachyceras | reverse complement strand
CCGACGAAAAAGTGGCGGGTTGATGGGCGAGTCTGCGGTGTCCAAGTGTCCACCAAGGAAGCTTCATATACGTAACTACGGTATTACACAACCACACGAAGCTTGACCTGCTCAACGCTTTCATACTTCATAACGTTCCTCCCAAATAAACCTACCCACTCCATTTCTTTATCCCTATAAGTAACCTTCATCACCAGAAAGACCAAGAAGAAGAAGATCATATTCATAGCTTCATCTCTCACCTTCTTCAAGCTTCCGCCATGGCTGATCATCAGAATCAACAGAGTCGAATCCACCCACTTACTACTGACGTTGAGGAAGCACCACGATCAGCCTCACACACCCAACCTTTGTTCCCTAGAAACACCTCCAAGTCCGAAAACCCCATCGACGACGACCACCGTTCTCCTCCGCAGCAGCCAATCCCTCCACGAACCTTCCCGGTGAGCCACTCGAAGCCACCAAAGAGAAAAAGAAGCTGCCTCTGCAGGCTTTTATGTTGGACCTTTTCCCTCCTCTTAATCCTCATAATCGCCGTCGCGATCGCCGCCGGAATCATCTACCTAATCTTCAGACCAAAGCTTCATAAATTCTCCATCGACCAGTTACAAGTCGTCCAGTTCAACCTCACCGGCAGCAACAACCTCTCCGCCACGTTTGACTCTCGAATCACCGCCATAAATCCCAACAAGAGGATCGGAATATACTACGAAGGAGGCAGCAACATCGAGGCATGGTACGAGGAAACGAAGCTAGGCAGAGGATCGTTACCGACGTTCTACCAGGGACACAGGAATACGACGTCGCTCAGAGTGCTCATGAGTGGGCAGACGCAGGATGCTTCAGGGTTGATCAACAGGTTGCAGAAGCAACAGCAGGAGACAGGGAATATTCCTCTGAGGTTGAAGGTGAAGCAACCGGTGAGGGTGAAGCTTGGGAAGGCGAAGGTGTTCAAGGTTAAGTTCAGAGTGAGGTGTAGGTTAGTAGTGGATAGTCTTACTTCTGCTGCTCAAGATGGTATTAGGATTCAGAGTAGTAGCTGTAAGTTTCGTGGGATTAGCTTGTGAATCAATATTTTCATTGATTCATTCTTTTTTGGTTCATCACTATATTATAGTTATATTGATATTTGATTATTGTCCTAGCTAGATTATATTGTATAATATATTTGATTTTTTTAAAAAAAGGAGATATAGAGATGTGGTTGTTTTTCACTCCATTAATGGCGCTTTCTACGATTGTATGGTTTGAGAAATGTTAATCCCAAAGCCTCGATGTTGACATGAATTAGAGATTGTTTGGATGTAATTTTGAAAATAACTTTTACAAATTCTGGGGTAAAACTTAGGTTTTGGAGAATAGATTTTGCGCTTGTTTGAAAACTCTTTTCAGAATAGCTTTTGCAGATTCCAAGGCAAAACCTAGATTTTGGAGAATAGATTTTGGAAAATAACTTTTGCAGATTCCGAGGAAAAAACCTAGGTTTTGAAAAGTGATTTATGTTTGGGAAGTTATTAGCTTTTACGGATTCCGAGGCAAAAAAGTGGATAGGAAAAAGGAAAGAAAAAGTATGAAAAGTAAGAAAGAGGAAAGAGAATAAAGAAAAAGTAGGAAAGGGGAAAGAGAAAGAAGGAAAAAAATGAAAGAGGAAAGAGAAAGAAGGAAAAAAGTAGGAAAGAGAAAACTTAGGTTTCAAACTGAGGTTTTGTAACCAAAATAGTTTTTCGGAAAAAATTTTGTACTTGAACAAAACCTAGGTTTCAAAATGGGTTTCCAAACAAGCCCTTTGGAAAATAGCTTTTACAGATTCTGAGGCAAAACTTAGGTTTTGAAAAAGTGATTTGTGTTTGGAAGTTATTGTGAGAATAGCTTTTACGGATTTCTAGATAATATTATAATAAATAATATAGTTATGAAAAGATATACTTGAATAATATATTAACAAATAATATAAAGAGAGAGAGGAAATGTGATGTGACAGAATAAAATAATAATTAGGGGGGAGAGGAAGGGTGATGTGACATAATAGCTTTTTCAAAACTTAGGTTTTGAACTGAGGTTTTGTAACCAAAATAGCTTTTGGGTAAAAAAAATTTGCTTGGACAAAACCTCGGTTTTGAGGTAAAACCTAGGTTTTAAAACCAAATCTAGGTTTGGTTTCCAAACAAACCCTTAGTCTGATGATGATTGGATAATTGATAATGAGATTTAAAAAAACCTCCTTCATACCCAAAAGTTATAAGAAAATAAGCAACATTCTCTGTGGTATGATCTTATTATAAATTATCTTATTATAAATAATAATTTTATTTTGTCTGAAAATTCAATGCGCCTTTTCCGTTTTCATCTCTAATTAATTGTATGTATATATATTTTATCTTATGCTTCCACTTATTTTCTCTCTTTTTTTTTACGCATTCCCTTGCTTAATCTTCATCTTTATAAGTAGTGAAAGTATGTTTTGAAAAAAAAAATTATATCTCTTATATATTAATTACTTTTAACTAATTTTAATAGTTAATTTGTTTTGTCTGATTTCTTGAGAAAAGGATTTCCATATTAACTTTTAAACTTGTCAAAATAAAAGTTGCAATGAAGTTATTGGTAGAACTGCCATGATATATAACAATACTTCCGTGTCTGTGTGTCTATGTATGTATGTATGTAACACTAACCTATTTTTGACATGAAAATTTGTGTGGATATAGTATGATACATCTATTTATTTAATTGATCATGATCCAAAAGTAATTCGACAATATAATCTCATAAATAATATAGTCCCTCCGAGTTAGCACGCTAAATATTTAGCTTAGTTTTGCTAGTAAGCACACTAGTACAAATATATAAAAGGGAAAATCCTATAAAGTATCTTTTGAAATTCGAAAACCCCATTTGTTTCTATGAGTAAAGGAAATGACAAGTAGATATCAAAAGTTGTCAGAAGTTGTATAGGTAGAAATTTGAGATTTCAGAAATTGACAGATACTACCCTTAAATTGTTAAAAGATGTCATTACATTTTACGGAGTTATCAATAGGCTATGAAAAGTTGTTAACCAACTCAACGGAGCAATAGAGACACACCCCAATAGAAAAGTTATCAATAGTATAAGAATACTTATAATTCCCTTTGAAAAAGTTATCACTACGTTAGAAAAGATTGTTATCTACAACGACTGAAACAACATAAGCACCTAAAAGGAGATGTTGTCAAAAGCATAAAACAAGTAATCATTATGTTTGACATAATTGTCAATACGCTAAGAAAAATTGTCAACTAACTCAATAGAGCAATAGAAACATGAGTGGAAAGTTGTCAATAGTATAAGAACATTTGTCATTCCCTTTGAAATAGTTGTCAATAAATTAGAAAAGATTGTTATCCATTGCAAATAAAACAACATAGGTACCCAATTGAAGATGTTGTCAAAGAATTAAATAAGTTGTCATTACATTTAACGGGCTTACCAATACGCTACAAAAAGTTATCAACCAACTTAACGGAGCAACATTGGCACACTGAGTAGAAAAATTGTCAATAGCAAAAGAACATTTGTCATTCCCTTTGAAAGAGTTGTTAATAAGTTGTGAAATTTTGTTTTCCAGAACTCAATGAAACAATATAGCTACCTAATAGAGATGTGCTCTAAAGGATAAAATAAATTGTCATTACATTTAACGGGGTTGTCAAGACGCTACAAAATGTTGTCAACCAACTCAACGGAGCAGTAGAGGCAACTAGTGGAAAAGTTGTCAAAATTATTACATCAATTGCATTCTCTTTGAAAGAGCTGTCAATAAATTATACGGAGGTATAATTCTAGCGTTTGCTTTTTAAAATTTTTTATGGGCAATTTTGTCTTTTCACTTAAATTATGGAATTCCCATTTATTGACAAGTAGAGGGTGCAACGGGTGGGCGGGTCTGCCCGGGGGCAACCCATGCCCCGCCCGTTATACAGACCACAGGTACGGGGCACCCCGTACCCGTGGTGTAACCTGTATAGACCCGTACCTACGGGTACGGGTCTAAACGGGTAGGGTGGCACGGGTAACGGGTTACCCGCGCCACCCCTTTGTATCAACCCATTCACTTCAGCTGATTTTCAGTGAACAATGGTTCCTCCTTCGCTAAACAAGCATGAATAAGAAAAACACAAAAACAACTTTCTCCTTCAATCCATTCTTCTAGTTCCAGGAAATCAGATAAACAAACACACACATGCAGCCACTGATTAATCTCTTCACAGATAAACAAACACACACACACAAATCAAAAGGGTAAAAAACGTGAGTCCTACTAAAAACCCTCACCGATAGTAACTAGCTTACACTGTTGCACATCAACATCGTCCAAGCATCTTCCTTTTTCAAATCACCACCAGAAATTGATTATAGGATTTCCCATACTTGCAGATTTGGCGGGAAAACAGGAAACGGAAGGAGGACTGGAGGAGATACATGGAGGAGGAGGGAGACGCATCGCGAGTTTGTGCGTGAATCTTCAATAACCGTTCAATTGGAGTACGAAGGGTCGTGTTGCGACGGAGACTAAGTAGTGAGAGGGAGACGACGGCCGACGAGGTCACACGACACACTAACAGAATGCGTCAGGCACGGCACGGACGAGAGGGCCTGAGAGAAAAGGGGAAAACTAGGAGAATCAACGAACCTTAGATCTTGAGGTTTTGATGGGTTTCGTGGGGCGGCTGCCGGCTGACTCTTCAGATCCGTCAGCGACTCAGCATCAGTGCCACCGCTTGTAGAGGTGGCGCTGTTCCAGGAGAGAGGCGTGGTGGGACTGGCTCTGGTCGGCTCATCCTTCTTATGGGCAGAGGCACCAGCGAACGCTAAGGCGAAGGCGAAGATAGGGAGTAAGGGAAAGGTCTTGTGAGGAAGTGAGAGAGCCGAGAGCGTTCGCTTCGTGTGTGGTGATAGAGATTAGAGAGACCGACTGACAGAGTGCGACTGAGAGGGTGAGAAACTGGGAGTGAGTTCGCTATGCTTCGTCCTTCGTGTGTGTGAAAAGGTAAATTTTTTTTATATAATATACGGGCGGGGCACGGGCACCCCGGGGTGAACCCGTGCCCTGCCCCATAAAATGCTCACCCCGCCCATTTTGAACCCGCCCGTTACGGGTTTAAAATGGACGGGTCTAAACGGGTATTTTTGGTCGGGTTGCGGGCGGGACGGGCAGTTTTGCTCACCCCAATTGACAAGTATTGATTCATCCTTTTCTTTATTTATGGCAACAAATAGGGTTTCAAAATTTTAAAAGGTATTTATATGAGATTTTCCTTATATAAAACTTCGAGGCCAATGAATTTATTATTCTTTTGAAACAATTTGATTTTTATTTGGAAAAATACACATTTCACTGTAAGATTTCGGTTTGGTCACTTAATTTTATAAAAAAAATCTTTTAGTCTTCTAATTCTAACATTTTTAATCTTGAATGATGATTTTCTATGTGAATCATTATTATTTTTTTAAATTAAATTTAATATGTTGGTGTATGAAAATCTTTTGCCAACATTTAAATTCTCAATATTGGAATATTTTTATTAATGAAGTCAAAATTAAGGGAGAATTTGGGATAAATCCTCATTACCATATTACTTTAGAATATAACCCGACTAATTTTAAAGTTTGTGGAACCTCAGTTATATAGTGTGGAAGATCAATTGTATATTGTGAAATCTCACTTACATATGGTGGAACTTTAGTTGCATATCATGGGAATGTTTCATTCTACAATAATTTGTCAATGATGTATTATCCCCCAATTCTCCATAGAATTAATGAATTAAAAAATATTTTACAAAATTAAGGAACTGAAATAAAGTTCTGTATAAAGTTAAATGATTATAGATATATTTTTCCTTCTTATTCTCATCTAATGAAAAAATCAATAATATTCAGAAGATGTGTTTACTCAGATAATCTAGTAAGCTTAGTTCTATTGATGAGGAGTTAACTCATAACTTATAAGGCTATGAGTTCAAATTTTTATGTCAATGTTAATATTCTATTGATGGGTGATCTATAAGTACTTCCATAAGCGCTTTTTAGACTCTTAAGCATATGTATGACTAAATCACCTAAACTTTATAGATTTTTTTTCCCGTAATCATCTTATTTTTATGTAGTTAAGGTGAAATTAGGATTCAGAGTGGTAGCTGCTAGCTTCATGAGATTACGTTGTGAATGAATGTTATTTATTCCATTGATCAGGATTCATACATATTCATTACTGATTATTGTATGATACAACTATATATTTGCTTGCTTTAATTTGTTTTTAATTTTTGTGTGTTGGGATTGAGTTCTTCCTCATAAAAAATGTCAATTTAGATATGGCTTATTTTTCTTCTCCATCAATGATTCTTTTTGACATAATGTAGTTATGTTCTTTATGTTATTCATGTAATAGAATATTAGTGACTTCAATTTTCCACTAATAATTTTTTAACAAGCAATTGGCAAGATAGTGATAATCATTCTATAAATATGAATGTGGACACAGGTTAATCTGTTTTATGTAAAAAAAAAAAAGTGAATTGAATCTTTTGGTTGATTATAGCTAGAGTGTAGTTTGAAACCCTCACAAAAATACATATAGATTACTGACTAAAAATATTATCATATTGATAGTAGGATTTAAATTTATGACATCACATAAAAGGCTAATTTATTTAGAATTTGCTTATCATGTGATGGAAAAGTCTACTTAACTTTTCGTTTTTATTACAGAGTCTACTTAACTTTTAATTACTTGTAGACTTCAAACTCAACCAACCATGACAAAAAAAAAACCAAAGTTTCAAACCTTTAATGATACAGCTCGTTTGGTATGATGAATTGATATGGAAATGAAGATGGAAATGGATATAAATATAGGAAAAAAATGAGGGGTTAAAAAATCAATTCCATGATGGGTTACATCATAGAATTCATTTCTACTCATTTTGAATTCCAATTCCACCCACTACCAAATATAGCATTGATGTTTTTGTGGTCTTTGAAATTTTTGCCTTTGCGGTGTCTTTTCTCAGTTCTTACAGAGATTTAAATGTTGTTTTTTCTCTCTCCGTCAGTGAGATGCTTTCCAAATAAATGGGAATTATGGTAAGGTCCGTTCATAATTTCTGCACCCTATAATATTATATCCATTAACACTTAGTTTTCTCAAATAATTTTTGATATAACTTAACTCTTAAAGTATTTTCTCAGTAGCAATGAATACCTTAAACCTAAAATATCGAGGCTACTGAAAAATTATTTTAAGGTGATGAATACAAGAAAATGTAACTTATAACACTGAATAGAGTGCTACCATCTACAAAAGAAATACTTTATGATGTTGAATGTACCAAAAATCATTTTACTAATATTGAATGATACTAGAGACATTTCATATTGCTAAGTGTAATTTAACCCCTAAAATAATATAGAGCATGGAAATTAAAAGGTTGTCATAAATAGACTCTACTGTGTGTGACTCAACATGATAAATAAGCTTAAATTATAAAAAATCCACAAAGTCTTGAATTAATTAATTACTCAAATATGTAACACATTGCTTTAGAATCTGTTATACTACAGAATGAAACTACTCTATACTTTCTGGCATTTAGAGACTGATCAATATGAAGAGACGCTTATGGCTGCCTTCATGAAATAAGGATGCCTCCAAGAGAACCAGCAGTGCCTCGCCTTCTCGCCTTCACATTATTAAACAAGTCTTCTGCAATTGCCTCCAGTTTCTTTCTCTTTCTCTCTTCCGTTACAGACTTCTTAATCTCCTCATTTTCACACTCTGAGTCCCTGATCGTAAAAGAAAGAAACATATATAAATATATTTTATTTCTATAATCATTTGAGCTACTTGGTGTCCAGCGCTTTTTATGGACTCTACTACTAAGTGTCCAAGCAATCTATTAATCCAGATTGAAGCTTTGCGATTAGAATGCTTCTCCCCAAGGGTCCCTTTTTTTTAAACAGAGTGAAATTCAAACGCAGTTTGCTGATTTTGTGATCTAACTGGTCCACCCTTAGACCAAGTACCCTTGGACAACATGTATAAATATATGCACTCCTTTTGGTCCTTAATATAAATATACTTTCTCGGAGGGAGTGTGTGTGTGTGTGTTAGAGAATGAAATGTAATGTCCAGATCAAATCATGCTTAAATACACACAGCAGATTCATATTATTTCTTACTTGTATGGATATTTTGCGAACGGAATAAGATTGCTGAAACTATTCCCTGAATGTGAATGTATCTGCAATTCCATGACATGTAAAAGCAGACAAGTTAGGCTGTTTCCAAGGATATGGATTGAAAAAAAACTAGATAAGCTCCTTATGAGCATGGAATAAAAATTTCAAAACCAAACCTTTTTAAAGCGTTTAAAATTTGGAGGACTGCTGTTTGATGCTGCAGCATTTTTGCCGGAAGACGAATCGATATCTCGGATGATTAAATCTTGGCTGTAAATAATATCTGAATTTTTACTCTCATAATCATCATCAACCTTGTCTTTTTTCTTCACTCTCATCTCAGCACCACCTTCCCTGAAGCCGGCAGGTTGTGTATCCAATCCCAAAGAAGCGTCACGCGAAGCTGATTCTCTATTTTCATGTTTGATGTCGCCTTTTCCCGCCGATCTGGCAGAAACGCCATCAAAGGATGTCTCCCTTCTCTCAAATTTCATGTGACTAAATCTGGCAGGAGCAACATCCAATGATATCTCAGCTTTTTCACATTTTATATCACCTCCTGTGCATGATGCTTCCCTTGCATGGGATGACACAGCCGTTTCAACTTCAGTATCAGAATCTGCAACTATTGTCTCATCCGTAGAGCATGAAGATGAAACAATTACTGCACGCAACAAAGATATAGCTTGTTCAGTACCTCAGAACATTTTTTTTTAACTTTTCACAATGAACTTCAATGATAAGAAGAGGAAATTTTATAAAAGAAATCAGACATTTTCTGCTCAACCCAATGCTCAGAACCCAACAGTGTGATATGTAAATATAATAAATAAGAGAATTCAGGTTGATGAGGTTTGTTGATAATTTCTAAGCATTCAACTGAATCACCAAGAAATAAGTTAGGATTCAGGCCATTCATCAAAATGGAAAGAAGAAATAAAATAAACAATACACAAATATTACTTGAGACAGTTAACAATATTTACCACAAGGTGAGATCAATATAGACAGATCTAGCTGTCCACTTAAAGCAGCACATATTATGTCCTTCTCATTCACTCTAGATAAGGAACTTTGTTTATTGAAGCGGTCAGACCTGCTTGCTGGTCCTCCTGGGATGATGCAAACTGCACGATTATCTTCCCCATAATCTAATCCCTTCAGAAAATAAATGAGAATTAGTAATAATGTACAGGGAAAGTATGAACAAAAAATCATGAAAAATAGAAAGAACCAAATATTACAAAAACATGTTTATCCATCAAAGTGATTTCCTCTATCATAGAACAAATGAAAGTAGTTGTTACGAGACTAGGGCAGAGGCGGAGGAACAAGCCACGTGTTAGCAGTAGAGAAGGGTGTAAGAGCAGTTAGACACTGTAATCTGTTAGTCGTTAGTCGACACGCATAGTTAGTAACCACCGAGCCGTTAGACTGTTATACTCATAGCGAGGTGCAAGCATATAATGTATGAGCAAGTGTACTCGATGGAGGCATGGAATAAGAATTCAGTTCTCTCTCTCTCTTGCATTTCTCTCTTGAACTCTGTACCAACTGGTATCAGAGCCCCTCTCTGGCCATGGCGCTGAAGACGCGTTCCTTTGACAAGCTCATCGAGATTGATCGATGCCTGGACTCTCATGCAGTAGCTACCGAGAACAATCGCGTTCAATTGGAACAACACGCGGTTGGCATCAGAGACATTAAGCAATCAATGCTTCGTATTGAATCCTGCTTACAAGAACTCAACAACAACATGAGAACCCCAGCGCCGTCCGCCATGGGAGAGCAGCCTGGAGGTTCAACGGGAAGCTTCATTCGGCAACCTCATGTGCAGTTTGGGACATTTCAAGCAAACTCAACAGGATATTTGCTGCCAACACGACACAGCCACGTGGAATTCCCAAGGTTTGATGGCATTGACTTTCGAGGATGGTCGTATCGTTGCCGTCAGTTCTTCGCAGTGGATGGAACGCCTACGGAGCAGCGAATTCGCTTAGTCAGCATCCATTTGGAAGGGAAGGCACTCAAATGGCAACTTTTATCATGAAACGCGGGCAGGACGAAGACATTTCATGGGATGAGTACTTCACACATATGCAAGCTTGATTCACAGAGGTCAAGCACCTCAATCCAATGGTACAACTGAAACAGTTACACTAGACGACGATGACGGTGGACGAATTCATCGAGGCCTTCGACGAGCTGCTGACGGAAACGGAAATTCCCAAGGATGTTGCATTGAATTGTTTCTTGGGAGGCCTAAGGGACGTTATTCAGGAGGCCGTGGACGCATTCAAGCTTTCCAGCTTAACGAGCGCTATGCAAATGGCGCGTGTCCAAGAACACGCACTCCGTGCCCTCTGTGACACGATTACATCCACGAGACAACGCGTTCCCACTTATAGGCCACCATCTTACCCCACTGGCCCTCGTGCTGTATCACTATCATGCACGTCACCCTTGACTCAAGCGTCATCAGTCGGACAGTCCCCCTCAGCGAGCTCAGGGCATCAACCACAAACTAGAGCGGCAAGAAGGCGTCCCTAACACTATCTAAAAGGGACATGGAGGAGTCAACGGAAAGGGCTGTGCTACTGGTGCAATGATAGGTACACGAGCTCTCACAGGTGTAAAGAGTCGCAGATCGTGATGCTCATTATTCCTGCCTAGGATGACGATGAGTTTGTAGATGCAATAGATAACGCGATTATTAATGCAGTTGAAGGGTGTCTAGGCTATTCCACATTGAAGGTGGAAGGGTATATCAAACAACAGAGGGTGATGATTCTCATTGATTCAGGCAGTACTCATAACGTGATCGACGCAACTACAGCTAAGAGGCTGCACCTTTCGGTTCGCAAAGGTGGCAGCTTGCGTGTCAGTGTAGTGGGGAGCCATACATTGGTGATCGATAAACATTGTAGCTAATGCAAACTTTGAAGACGATTTCCTGTTAATGGAGTTGGGAACGTTTGACGTCATTCTAGGTGCCCAGTGGCTGGGTCGTTTAGTCCGAATCATCCTCGACATCGGCCAAAAATTTATGGCCTTCTCTCACAACGGCCAATACTGCGAACTGTGTGGGGTGGGTGCAACTCCTATTGGGCTTGTGGATAATTCTGAGGCAACGTCTGAACTCTGAAAGGCAGCCCACTTCTTCCTGATCTACACCAGTAACCCAGCTGTTTTAATGCACGTTTGTGGAGAACCATCTCTTTCCCCAACCCAGCAGCAACAGATTGACGACCTCCTGCGTTCTTTCCATGATGTGTTCGCTGAACCTCAGCACCTACCACCTCCACGTGCTATTGACCACACGATTCCCCTCCAAACGAGTAAACCTGTCAACACACGTCCCAACAGATACGGTCCCTTGCAAAAGGATGAGATTGAAGCCAAGGTCCGACAGATGCTCAAGGCTGCGATGATTCGCGAGAGCCAGAGTCCCTTTGCAGCTCCGGTAGTACTAATCCACAAAAAGGATGGCTCGTGGCGTTTCTGTATAGATTATCGTCGGCTCAACGAGGATACAATCAAAAATAAATTTCCCATTCCTCTTATTGAAGAGCTGATTAATGAACTCTGTGGTGCCAATTATTTCTCCAAGCTCGATCTTCGTTTAGGGTACCACCAGATAAGGATGCATCCTGATGACGTTCATAAGACTGCCTTTCGCACATATGAAGGGCTATACGAGTTCCTCATCATGCCATTCGAACTGAGCAACGCACCAGCTACATTTCAGAGTCTGATGTAGGGATGGGAAAGCGGGCCAGCCCGCGGGTTGCGGGCTGAGGCGGGCTGGCCCGTCTCAGCCCGCCACAACAACGGGCTGCATTTCTGCAGCCCGCCAACCCGCCAGCTTTTTTTATTTTATTTTTTTTATAAAAAATAATTTTTTACCCAAATTTTTTCTATAAGATTGCATATTTTCATGATCTTTTTTCCAATCTCATCAATAAGTGTTCAATAATTTCCTAAAAATAGAGTTTAATATTACCTTTTCCTTTGTAAAAAAATATTGGGATGAAAAAAAGTAAGAAAA